>OX463321.1:600000-895000 GCA_949820665.1 Scrobipalpa costella | reverse complement strand
CCTGTCATAGAAGTACCATAGAGAATGGCTTATAGGAAGTGCATAAGTCCTGGCAGGGCTGTACCTCGCATGTTCTGGACCATAAATGATTGTAGAGAGTAACTCCTTAATGAAATGAAAATGAAAAATGAAATGAAAAAATACGTTTATTATCCTATCTTATGTAGCATATATTATGTATTAGTTTATCATAAGATATGTATCAGTATATTTTATTGAAATATTTATTTAATAGTGTGTAAATATTGTCTAAGTATTATATGTAGTAATATGCACTATCCCGCTTTCTGCTTGTCCAATTTCTATACCCAAAGGTTGCCTGGTAGAAATTGCTGCTTTAGCAATAAGGCCGCCTATATTGTACTGTCACGTTTGTTCCTTTTTATTTCTGTTGTATGTGTTTCTTTGTGCAATAAAGAATTTTGTATTGTATTGTATTTATTTGATTTTAGAACCACATTACATTATTTCTTAGGTACATCTGCCAAACTTATTTAAAGTTTGTCGGCAGCAATAAATACTCCTATTTTATTAGACTCTAAGCTATAATTAGTCGGTTCTTACAAAGATCTTTTGTGTTGTGATTTGAACATACCTGTTTGAATATCATGCATCGCAGCGGGGGGTCCAAAGCGAATGTGTGCAGGTGTGTGTGAGTCGCGCTCAGTTCCTGTTTCAACCGCGAAGGACCTGCAATTAAAATGAGTTTATAGCATAGACATCCCCACCGAGATAGATAGATAGATAGATTCTTTATTGCGCATAAATCCTACAGATTGGAAAAACTTAAAAATAACAGTGTGCGCAAAGGCGGCCTTATCGCTTCAAGCGATCTCTTCCAGACAACCCTGCATTATATAAAGAAAAATTACACATAACAAGTAACCGAGTGGTATTATAAACGTATAATAAATAAGTTTGTATAATATTATTCATATTTTGTATTGTACTGATAATAAAAATAAATATTGTGAACTATGGGACTACCTGACAATAAAGATTTTTTATTTATTTATTTAATATACATTTTCGAAGGATAAAAAACTTTAAAAAGCCAATATGGATATCTGGCACTGGCACAAGTTATTGATTTATTGAAATTGGGGTAAAAACCTGTCATCACAGCTACCGCTGTGTATTAAAAAAAAAACTTATAAATTTTAACCTTCATCTCTTCGAAGTTAGACTGATTAATTTTTCAGACAAGAAATAAAACCAGATTAAATCTATCATAAATAAAAATAAACTGTCTGCGGTAGAAATGTTTAATTTCTTATTTTGTTCCACTTCTCATTTGAAACAACAGAAGTGGAACTCTTGAACATGTGTCTGAATGCATTCAACCCCAACACTTCAAAGTTAGAGTGAACAGGCAGCTTTTGAGTGAGCTCGCTCCATCGTCGATTCCGTCTGTCACTCCCGACCTATACTGACTGAAAAACAGCGCTGTGGTGTTTTTTTTATAGCATTGGAGCATTATGCTGAGTTGGGGCCTTTTCGAGGATGCGGTACACTACATCCTAAACTCTTTTTTCTTCTCTTTGTTTATCGTGTATCTATGTCAATGTCCTGTACTGTGTTCTTGAATAAACGTTATATATATCTATCTATCTATCTATACTGGAGTAAAGAGTAAACATATTCCTAATATCTATCTATCTATCTATACTGGAGTCAAGAGCAAACATATTCCTAATATCTATCTATCTATCTATACTGGAGTCAAGAGTAAACATATTCCTAATATCTATCTATCTATCTATACTGGAGTCAAGAGTAAACATATTCCTAATATCTATCTATCTATCTATACTGGAGTCAAGAGCAAACATATTCCTAATATCTATCTATCTATCTATACTGGAGTCAAGAGCAAACATATTCCTAATATCTATCTATCTATCTATACTGGAGTCAAGAGCAAACATATTCCTAATATCTATCTATCTATCTATACTGGAGTCAAGAGCAAACATATTCCTAATATCTATCTATCTATCTATACTGGAGTCAAGAGCAAACATATTCCTAATATCTATCTATCTATCTATACTGGAGTAAAGAGTAAACATATTCCTAATATCTATCTATCTATCTATACTGGAGTAAAGAGTAAACATATTCCTAATATCTATCTATCTATCTATACTGGAGTCAAGAGCAAACATATTCCTAATATCTATCTATCTATCTATACTGGAGTCAAGAGCAAACATATTCCTAATATCTATCTATCTATCTATACTGGAGTAAAGAGTAAACATATTCCTAATATCTATCTATCTATCTATACTGGAGTCAAGAGCAAACATATTCCTAATATCTATCTATCTATCTATCTATACTGGAATCAAGAGCAAACATATTCCTAATATCTATCTATCTATCTATACTGGAGTCAAGAGTAAACATATTCCTAATATCTATCTATCTATCTATACTGGAGTCAAGAGCAAACATATTCCTAATATCTATCTATCTATCTATACTGGAGTCAAGAGTAAACATATTCCTAATATCTATCTATCTATCTATACTGGAGTCAAGAGCAAACATATTCCTAATATCTATCTATCTATCTATACTGGAGTCAAGAGCAAACATATTCCTAATATCTATCTATCTATCTATACTGGAGTCAAGAGCAAACATATTCCTAATATCTATCTATCTATCTATACTGGAGTCAAGAGCAAACATATTCCTAATATCTATCTATCTATCTATACTGGAGTCAAGAGCAAACATATTCCTAATATCTATCTATCTATCTATACTGGAGTAAAGAGTAAACATATTCCTAATATCTATCTATCTATCTATACTGGAGTCAAGAGCAAACATATTCCTAATATCTATCTATCTATCTATACTGGAGTCAAGAGCAAACATATTCCTAATATCTATCTATCTATCTATACTGGAGTAAAGAGTAAACATATTCCTAATATCTATCTATCTATCTATACTGGAGTCAAGAGCAAACATATTCCTAATATCTATCTATCTATCTATCTATACTGGAGTCAAGAGCAAACATATTCCTAATATCTATCTATCTATCTATACTGGAGTCAAGAGCAAACATATTCCTAATATCTATCTATCTATCTATACTGGAGTCAAGAGCAAACATATTCCTAATATCTATCTATCTATCTATACTGGAGTCAAGAGCAAACATATTCCTAATATCTATCTATCTATCTATACTGGAGTAAAGAGCAAACATATTCCTAATATCCATCTATCTATCTATACTGGAGTCAAGAGCAAACATATTCCTAATATCTATCTATCTATCTATACTGGAGTCAAGAGCAAACATATTCCTAATATCTATCTATCTATCTATACTGGAGTCAAGAGCAAACATATTCCTAATATCTATCTATCTATCTATCTATACTGGAGTCAAGAGCAAACATATTCCTAATATCTATCTATCTATCTATACTGGAGTCAAGAGCAAACATATTCCTAATATCTATCTATCTATCTATCTATACTGGAGTCAAGAGCAAACATATTCCTAATATCCATCTATCTATCTATACTGGAGTCAAGAGCAAACATATTCCTAATATCTATCTATCTATCTATACTGGAGTCAAGAGCAAACATATTCCTAATATCTATCTATCTATCTATACTGGAGTCAAGAGCAAACATATTCCTAATATCTATCTATCTATCTATACTGGAGTCAAGAGCAAACATATTCCTAATATCTATCTATCTATCTATACTGGAGTAAAGAGTAAACATATTCCTAATATCTATCTATCTATCTATACTAGAGTCAAGAGCAAACATATTCCTAATATCTATCTATCTATCTATACTGGAGTCAAGAGCAAACATATTCCTAATATCTATCTATCTATCTATACTGGAGTCAAGAGCAAACATATTCCTAATATCTATCTATCTATCTATACTGGAGTCAAGAGCAAACATATTCCTAATATCTATCTATCTCGACTGGAGTAAAGAGTAAACATATTCCTAATATCTATCTATCTCGACTGGAGTCAAGAGCAAACATATTCCTAATATCTATCTATCTATCTATACTGGAGTCAAGAGCAAACATATTCCTAATATCTATCTATCTATACTGGAGTAAAGAGCAAACATATTCCTAATATCTATCTATCTATCTATACTGGAGTCAAGAGCAAACATATTCCTAATATCTATCTATCTATCTATACTGGAGTCAAGAGCAAACATATTCCTAATATCTATCTATCTATCTATCTATACTGGAGTCAAGAGCAAACATATTCCTAATATCTATCTATCTATCTATACTGGAGTCAAGAGCAAACATATTCCTAATATCTATCTATCTATCTATACTGGAGTCAAGAGCAAACATATTCCTAATATCTATCTATCTATCTATACTGGAGTCAAGAGCAAACATATTCCTAATATCTATCTATCTATCTATACTGGAGTCAAGAGCAAACATATTCCTAATATCTATCTATCTATACTGGAGTCAAGAGCAAACATATTCCTAATATCTATCTATCTATCTATACTGGAGTCAAGAGCAAACATATTCCTAATATCTATCTATCTATCTATACTGGAGTCAAGAGCAAACATATTCCTAATATCTATCTATCTATCTATCTATACTGGAGTCAAGAGCAAACATATTCCTAATATCTATCTATCTATCTATACTGGAGTCAAGAGCAAACATATTCCTAATATCTATCTATCTATCTATACTGGAGTCAAGAGCAAACATATTCCTAATATCTATCTATCTATCTATACTGGAGTCAAGAGCAAACATATTCCTAATATCTATCTATCTATCTATACTGGAGTCAAGAGCAAACATATTCCTAATATCTATCTATCTATCTATACTGGAGTCAAGAGCAAACATATTCCTAATATCTATCTATCTATCTATACTGGAGTCAAGAGCAAACATATTCCTAATATCTATCTATCTATCTATACTGGAGTCAAGAGCAAACATATTCCTAATATCTATCTATCTATCTATACTGGAGTCAAGAGCAAACATATTCCTAATATCTATCTATCTATCTATACTGGAGTCAAGAGCAAACATATTCCTAATATCTATCTATCTATCTATACTGGAGTAAAGAGTAAACATATTCCTAATATCTATCTATCTATCTATACTGGAATCAAGAGCAAACATATTCCTAATATCTATCTATCTCGACTGGAGTCAAGAGCAAACATATTCCTAATATCTATCTATCTATCTATACTGGAGTCAAGAGCAAACATATTCCTAATATCTATCTATCTATCTATCTATACTGGAATCAAGAGCAAACATATTCCTAATATCTATCTATCTATACTGGAGTCAAGAGCAAACATATTCCTAATATCTATCTATCTCGACTGGAGTAAAGAGTAAACATATTCCTAATATCTATCTATCTCGACTGGAGTCAAGAGCAAACATATTCCTAATATCTATCTATCTATCTATACTGGAGTCAAGAGCAAACATATTCCTAATATCTATCTATCTATCTATACTGGAGTCAAGAGCAAACATATTCCTAATATCTATCTATCTACCTATACTGGAGTCAAGAGCAAACATATTCCTAATATCTATCTATCTATCTATACTGGAGTCAAGAGCAAACATATTCCTAATATCTATCTATCTATCTATACTGGAGTCAAGAGCAAACATATTCCTAATATCTATCTATCTATCTATACTGGAGTCAAGAGCAAACATATTCCTAATATCTATCTATCTATACTGGAGTCAAGAGCAAACATATTCCTAATATCCATCTATCTATCTATACTGGAGTCAAGAGCAAACATATTCCTAATATCCATCTATCTATCTATACTGGAGTCAAGAGCAAACATATTCCTAATATCCATCTATCTATCTATACTGGAGTCAAGAGCAAACATATTCCTAATATCCATCTATCTATCTATACTGGAGTCAAGAGCAAACATATTCCTAATATCTATCTATCTATCTATACTGGAGTCAAGAGCAAACATATTCCTAATATCCATCTATCTATCTATACTGGAGTCAAGAGCAAACATATTCCTAATATCTATCTATCTATCTATACTGGAGTCAAGAGCAAACATATTCCTAATATCCATCTATCTATCTATACTGGAGTCAAGAGCAAACATATTCCTAATATCCATCTATCTATCTATACTGGAGTCAAGAGCAAACATATTCCTAATAAAAGGTTAAAAGATGTCTTACCAGCGGGTCCCCCCCCGACGGGCGAGGGAGTCTTGGCCGGGCCTGATAACCCGGATATCTCCTCGTGCTCCAGCACTGCTGGGACGATCAGGCGCTCCAGCTGGCGCTCCAACAGCAGGATCAGACCTGGAACAAACCAGCATTGAATGGATAAGTTCTTCTTCTGTCGAGTGGGTATCGAGTGTATCGACCCGATGAACCCTGGTGTCAGAGTTTTTAAACCGCCTAGTAGCACAACTATCAGGCCTCTGACATGGTTTGAGTAACGACCACTATCAAAGACAGCGACCGGGGCCAACGGCTTAACGTGCCCTCCGAAGCACGAAATCTTTTTCTTTTTCGGACTGCAGCCTGCAATGTCCTAACCAAACTGGGGAAAAATTCACAAAGTGATAAATTTTCAAATATCAACTTTGTGTTTCCCCCCTGGGAATCGAACCCAGGACCTCCGGATCAGGAGTCCATGGCACTAGCCACTAGACCACGGAGGCAGTTAATGATGGATAAGTCACTCAATGACACTGAACAACTTTCTACCAGGAAATTCGTTCACATACATACATACATACAAAAATGGAAGTTGCTCCACCGACAAGTGCCCAGCTCTTAAGTGAAAGATGAATACATACATACATACATATAATCACGCCTTTATCCCTAATGGGGTAGGCAGAGCGTAAACGATCTTAACAAAGGTCGTTCCGCCACGTCTGACAAAGTTTTGAGGGTTATTTAAGATAGATTTGTAGGTATATTGCTGTAGTGACAGGTTGTCAGCCCATCGCCTAAATTACAATATACTGAAACCCTCGGATCCCTTAGCTGGATTTTACAGCGTGCCCGGGAGGAGATGCAGCTGGCACATTCTATGTTTTTCTCTCGCTCCCAGGCCAGCATGGAAGAAGTAAGTAATTTCATTGTCAAGGCTAAAAAGTGTTAGAATAATACCGGGTGTAAGGGACAGCGTCCCGCAAACTGATAGAGGTTGCTCTGTCTACGGACCAGGAAATTCTTACAGGAAGTGAAAAAATGATTTTGGATTTGAACCAGGTGAATCTGATCAAAATGGTTTTTTTTACTTCCTGAAAGCACTTCCTGGTGAAAGTTTGTTCAGTGTCGTTGACTGAGCAACCCCTATCAGTTTGTAGGACGCGTTCCATTACACCGGGTATATCATTGTTTTTTACAACATGCAATTATGTATTTTGGTGGTAAGCAAATCAATTTTTTAACCGACATTCCCATATTCCAGCTGCTTTAAGTCTCAAAATACAGAAAATTCAAATATTTCTTTAAAAATATATATATGTTTAGATTGATAGTAGTCAATTTTGATAATTAGCATTAAATGTACGAAAAAACTATGGAAACATACATACATACATACATATAATCACGTCTTTATCCCTAATGGGGTAGGCAAAGCGTAAACATACATACATACATACATAAAATCACGCCTTTATCCCTTACGGGGTAGGCAGAGCGATAAACGCCTCGTAAAAGGCGGTTTCGCCACATCTGACAAAAATTGAGGGCAATTTTAGATTGAAAAGTGTATTGCTATAGTGACAGGTTGTCAGCCCATCGCCTAAATTACGATACACTGTAACCCTCGAGTCCCTTTTGCTGACTTCTACAGCATGCCCGGGAGGAAGGGCAGCTGGAACATGCTATGTTTTTCTATCTCTCCCAGTCCAGCATGGAAGGAAGCGTAAACGACCTAAATAAAGGTCGTTTCGCCACGTCTGACAAAACTTTGAGGGTTATTAGATTTGTAGGTATATTGCTGTAGTGACAGGTTGTCAGCCTATCGCCTAAATTACAATATACTGAAACCCTCGGATCCCTTAGCTGGTTTTTACAGCATGCCCGGGAGGAAATGCAGCTGGCACATTATGTTTTTCTCTCGCTCCCAGGCCAGCATGGAAGAAATATGGTAACTCTGTATACTATTTAGCTTTTAAGTCACTTGCGTTACTAAAAAGCAAAATAGTATATAGTGTTACCATATTTTTTCTGTAAATTTAATGCTAATTATCAAAATTTACTGTGATCATTTAGGAATGTATCAATCTCAACATATATCTGCCTCCGTGGTCTAGTGGCTAGTGCCATGGACTCCCGATCCGGAGGTCCTGGGTTCGATTCCCAGGGGGGAAACACAAAGTTAATATTTGAGAATTTATCACTTTTTAAATTTTCCTCAGTTTGGTTAGGACATTGCAGGCTGAATCACCTGATTGTCCGAAAAGAAAAAGATTTCGTGCTTCGGAGGGCACGTTAAGCCGTCGGTCTTGGCTGGCTGTCTTTGATAGTGGTCGTTACTCAAACCATGTCAGAGGCCTGATAGTTGGGCTACTAGGCGGTTTAAAAAAAAACTGACACCAGGGTTCATCGGGTCCATAGATTCGATACCCACTCGACAGAAGAAGAAGAACAATATCAAAGATAGCGACCGGGACCGACGGCTTAACGTGCCCTCCGAAGTGACTCTGACTCTTTAATCCAAGCAACTCGTGGCGTGGTAAATAAGACAAAACATAAAAAAATATACAAAAGACAATAATTTTATGATCTTTTATTTAATTTTTCACTTACCTTGATAAATAGACACGGCTGTATCGCTCAAAACCTGCCTATACTCAGAGAGATCGAATATCCGCAGACACTGTTGGTTCTGTCTCGGAGTGTTGTGGGTTTGATAAACCGTATCGCCACTGTATTGGCGGAGGTTGTTTAACAATCTGGAATTGATAAAATAAAAAAGAATAAGGAAACTGTTATCTTGTAATAGAATAGCAGTTCAGTTTGCTTTTTTGTGACAAATGCTACTTATTGAGAAAAGTAGGAGATATTTTAAATCGCATGTCATAAACATATTATTAAACAACTATTACAATACTTCTTAGTAAATAAATAATGAGGTCCGGGTTAAAGGACAGCGTCCCGCAAACTGATAGGGGTTGCTCAGTCAATGATACTGAACAAAATTCACCAGGAAATACGTTCAGGAGATGAAAAATAAATACTTTCCCATACAAAATGACCATCTCGATAAGACACTTTGTATGGAAAAGCATTTACTTTCCTAAAAGATTTTCCTGGTGATAGTTGTTCAGTTATGTTGACTGAGCAACCCCTATCAATAAATATATTCTATTCTATTCTATCAGTTTGCAGGACGCTGTCCCTTAGACCCCGTATAAGTAATCCAAACATGTTTATACGACTTCTATATTAAAAAATATGACGTCCTATAAGGAGAATCAAATAGCTCTTATACGACTTCTAAGTTCTATAGTATTTTCAACTCAGTATTAGAAAAAAGGTAAACAAAGTTTCATGTCTTTTTATTATAACATATTTCAAAAATAAATTATACCTGTTGGCAAATTAGTTAACACATTATGTTGCCTTATCTAATAGCTATAATTTAATTTTAAAAACAAGATCTTCGATTAAAGGATACGAAACATTGTTTACCTTTATTCTAAAACTGAGTTGGAAGGAAATATTCGTGAAGCACAATCACAGCATATCTGTAAAATTCTACAACGTTCTGAACACCGTTATAGCGATACTATTATCACATTAGCACCTTTATAGCACTGACCTGAGCATATTAGCGAGCCACAGCACGTTATACTCGACATTATCGCTGCGTTTCTTCAAGGTGCGTTTGACGGCCGAACGCACGGACTTCATGAGCCCATGCATCTTGATAGTGCTAACATGGCAACACAATAACACCGTTATAGCACTATTATTGTCACATTAGCACCTTTATAGCACTGACCTGAGCATATTAGCGAGCCACAGCACGTTATACTCGACATTATCGCTGCGTTTCTTCAAGGTGCGTTTGACGGCCGAACGCACGGACTTCATGAGCCCATGCATCTTGATAGTGCTAACATGGCAACACAATAACACCGTTATAGCACTATTATTGTCACATTAGCACCTTTATAGCACTTACCTGAGCATATTAGCGAGCCACAGCACGTTATACTCGACATTATCGCTGCGTTTCTTCAAGGTGCGTTTGACGGCCGAACGCACGGACTTCATGAGCCCATGCATCTTGATAGTGCTAACATGGCAACACAATAACACCGTTATAGCACTATTATTGTCACATTAGCACCTTTATAGCACTTACCTGAGCATATTAGCGAGCCACAGCACGTTATACTCGACATTATCGCTGCGTTTCTTCAAGGTGCGTTTGACGGCCGAACGCACGGACTTCATGAGCCCATGCATCTTGATAGTGCTAACATGGCAACACAATAACACCGTTATAGCACTATTATTGTCACATTAGCACCTTTATAGCACTTACCTGAGCATATTAGCGAGCCACAGCACGTTATACTCGACATTATCGCTGCGTTTCTTCAAGGTGCGTTTGACGGCCGAACGCACGGACTTCATGAGCCCATGCATCTTGATAGTGCTAACATGGCAACACAATAACACCGTTATAGCACTATTATTGTCACATTAGCACCTTTATAGCACTTACCTGAGCATATTAGCGAGCCACAGCACGTTATACTCGACATTATCGCTGCGTTTCTTCAAGGTGCGTTTGACGGCCGATCGCACGGACTTCATGAGCCCATGCATCTTGATAGTGCTAACATGGCAACACAATAACACCGTTATAGCACTACTATTCTCACATTAGCACCTCTATAGCACTTACCTGAGCATATTAGCGAGCCACAGCACGTTATACTCGACATTATCGCTGCGTTTCTTCAAGGTGCGTTTGACGGCCGAACGCACGGACTTCATGAGCCCATGCATCTTGGGCTCGTCGTCCACGTGGTCCATGTGACGCAGCATCATGAACAGGATGTAGGCTGGCAACCCTGGCAGTAAGGTCACTGCTGTGCGGGGCTTCAGGTCTGTGGGGATGGTGGGATTTTTTGAATTTATTAAACGAGAAGACAATTCTTCTTCTGTCGAGTGGGTATCGAGTCTATCGACCCGATGAACCCTGGTGGCAGAGTTTTGAAACTGCCTAGTAGCATAACTATCAGGCCTCTGACATGGTTTGAGAAACAACCACTATCAAAGACAACGACCGGGACCGAGGGTTAACTTGCCCTCCGAAGCACAAAATCTTTTTCTTTTTCGGACAATCAGGTGATTCAGCCTGCAATGTCCTAACCAAACTGGGGAAAAATTCACAAAGTGATAAATTCTCAAATATCAACTTTGTATTTCCCCCCTGGGAATCGAACCCAGGACCTCCGGATCAGGAGTCCAAGGCACTAGCCACTAGACCACGGAGGCAGTTAAGGTAAGAAGACAATTAAACGAGGACAATTTGATGAGAACACGACTTAACTAAATCTCATACAAAAATAATGTCACGCCTCTTTCCCGGAGGGGTAGGCAGAGATCACATCCTTCCATTTGCTACGATCCTTGCAAACTTCTTTCGCTTCATCTACATTCATCAATCTTGTCATGCTCGCTCGTCGGTTTAGGGTACTCTTGACCCGACCTTTCTCTACAACGTCGCTGATTTGATCGCGGTACGTTCGCCGAGGTCTTCCCCTTCCAACATTCCCACTCACACTCGCCATGTATATCTGTTTAGTTAATCTCTTTTCATCCATCATTTCAACTAAATCTCATAGATACATATAATCACGCCTATATCCCTAATGAGGTAGGCAGAGCGTAAACGACCTAAACAAAGGTCGTCCCGCCACGTCTGACAAAGTTTTGAGGGTTGTTTAAGATAGATTTGTAGGTATATTGCTGTAGTGACAGGTTGTTAGCCCATCACCTAAATTGCCCTAAAAACCCTCAGATCTCTTAGCTGGTTTTTACAGTAAGCTCGGGAGGAAAAGCAGCTGGCACATTCTATATTTTTCTCTCGCTTTCAAGCCAGAATGGAAGAAATTGTCCTGTAATGGTTGTGTAAATGATGTTAACAAACTATTGCAAGTTACATACATACATACATATAGTCACGCCTTTATCCCTAATGGGGTAGGCAGAGCGTAAACAACCAAAACAAAGGTTGTCCCGCCACGTCTGACAAAGTTTTTAGGGTTATTTAAGTTAGATTTGTAGGTATATTGCTGTAGTGACAGGCTGTCAGCCCATCGCCTAAATTACAATATACCGAAACCCTCGGATCCCTTAGCTGACTTTTACAGCATGCACAGGAGGAAATGCAGCTGGCGCATTCTATGTTTTAATCTCGCTCCCAGTCCAGCATGGAAGTTATTGTTATTTCAAGTTACGGGCGTGATTGTGTGTATTTTATATACTTTTGACGATTACATTACTAATGACATAATTGTATTTAAATACACCTAAGTAGCTTATTTACGTATACAATATATTGAAAAATGTATCCCAGCCCACTAGTTCAACTTTTTATTTTCCTGTACCCTAAGGTTGCCTGGAAGAAATTGCTGCTTAGCAATAAGGCCGTCTATTTGTACTACTATTTGTTTCATTTAATTTTATTTTCTTTTGTGTCTTTTCTGTGCATACATACATACATACATAAAATCACGCCTTTAACCCTTCCGGGGTAGGCAGAGCGTTAAACGCCTCGTAAAAAGCGCTTCCGCCACGTCTGACAAAAATTGAGGGCAATTTTAGATTGTAATTTGTAATGCTATAGTGACAGGTTGTCAGCCCATCGCCTAAATTACAATACACTGTAACCCTCGAGTCCCTTTTGCTGACTTCTACAGCATGCCCAGGAGGAAGGGCAGCTGGAACATTCTATGTTTTTCTATCTCTCCCAGTCCAGCATGGAAGCAATAAAGTAAATTCTTATCTTATCTTATTTATTTTAATTTCATTTTGGAACCTGTAATTGTGAAATGAACTGAACTGAACAAATTCTTTTCGGGTACAAGCTTCCGAAGACAGTTCAAGACTGTCCATCGATATCATCTTTCAAAAAAAGAGTGAAAGAGCACTTCCTATCGCAACAATATTAGTATTTATGTACGTAGGTATTTGTATTTATTATATGTATGTATTATTATTTATTATAGATGTTTATTTAAGTAACATATATGTATGTTTATGTAGGTTCTAGGTTATATGTAGGTATATGTAAAAGTCTACAGCGTGTACAGTCTTGTCCCCGTATATATTGTTATCTCATATTCAGTTTTACAGGTTGGCTGGAAGAGATCTCTTAATAGAGATAAGCTCACCTTTGTGAACTAAATTTAAATTTGTTTATTTCTTGTAAATTTTTTGTACGCAATAAATAATATAATACAGTTATCACTTACCCAATATAAGTTTCCTGATGATGGCGCCTTCGTCCTGCAACTTGTATTCGAACATGCCGAGGTACTCGCGTTCCTTCTTGCGTGTCACCGGCGCTATCTCCACGAGAGACGCGTTTTGAGGCACCACTATGTCTGGGAAACAGGATATATTAATATATTTTCGCATACATACATACATACATAAATCACGCCTTTATCCCTTACGGGGTAGGCAGAGCGTTTAACGCCTCGTAAAAGGCGCTTTCGCCACGTCTGACAAAAATATATTTATATATTTTATATATTTTTATCAAAAATATATTTATATATTTTTGGCAATACATATTACAATCTAAAATTGCCCTCAATTTTTGTCAGACGTGGCGAAAGCGCCTTTTACGAGGCGTTAAACGCTCTGCCTACCCCGTAAGGGATAAAGGCGTGATTTATGTATGTATGTATGTATGTATTTTGGCATAGTAATAAGGCCGCCTAATTGTACTCTGTTTGTTTTCTAATGTTTGTTCCTGTACAATGTGTTGTTTATGTGCAATAAAGAATATTTGTATTGTATTGTATTGTAGTATGAATGGGATGGGAAATCTTTCGGCGCACGATTAGAGCTAAACTATTCGATTCTACATGTAAAAACGAATCTAAAATATAGTTAGTGATTTTTGTCTAAAGCGTCACATAACTGAGATATTTTAACTTTCAAAGTCGAGTAATAAGAATACATCAGGATTTATTATTGGTATGTGTACAATATTTTTTTCGAAATTCCCATATCTTTGATTTAAAATATCTCGGTAAAGGCGTCGATTCTCGCGATACAATCCTAATTCTAATTCTTAGCTAGCGCTGTCACTTTCTTAAGTTTGAAATAAGAACAGGATAGCAAGTAAACACATGACTTTGACATTTCTTATTTGACGTAAGACGCTTTAAAAAAGAACTAAGCATAGAGCATGCTTCCTTATTTTACGTCAAATAAGCAGTCTTATGTCAGATTAGGAATGTCAAAGCCATGTGTTTATTTGCTATCCTGTTCTTATGTCAAACTTAAGAAAGTGACAGCGCTAGTTAAGAATAAGAATTAGGATTATGTCGCGAGAATCGACGCCAAAGTGACGCTATATCTAAAAATATCGAAAACAAAAACATTCTATGTATTTTTGTGTAGAATCGAATGGTTTAGGCTTGAACTTGTTATTTTTTTTAATAAGTTCGCCATTCGCAGTATGTCAGGCTCAATACAAAACTGCTTACTGTATATACCTTATGAAATTATAAATAATTTTCTTCATCGTTAGGTACTGAAACAACCCAGCTAAGGCACGCAACTAAATGATATATTATATTGTATATTTACCGCAAGCTCATAATAATAATAACGGTTTACGAAAACCCAGATGGATTAGCCATAAAAACTTTGATAAACAATAAACCAACTAGAAGCACGATCTCACTCAAAAAGTGTCCGCGGCTAAAATCTGCCCATCACGTCAATCGGGGAGAATTTTCATTCAGTCAAGCCAAAGTCAAATCATTTATTTCCAAATAGATTCCTAAGAACACTTTTAGAAAGTCACAAGCGAGTCTATTACAAATAAAATTAAATTATATACATACATACATACATAAAATCACGCCTTTATCCCTTACGGGGTAGGCAGAGCGATAAACGCCTCGTAAAAGGCGGTTTCGCCACGTCTGACAAAAATTGAGGGCATTTTTAGATTGAAAAGTGTATTGCATATTAAATTATATCTATGTCACAAAATAAAATAAAACTATATCACAATGAAGAAGAAGCATTAGAAACTCGCACTTTGCGCCCCTCCCTTCGTTTTATCTTATTCTTACTTTTAAAAACTCTGACACCAGGGTTCATCGGGTCCATAGACTTCGATACCCACTCGACAGAAGAAGATTCTTACTTTTGTCTCTATCACCTTGCTCGCTCGCGACTTGTGACGTGCCACAATGACGAAGTGCTCAGTCAAAATGATAGTATGTGCGAGTGCTATTGATATTGTACCCTTTCTTTGGCGCGTTAAGGTCCAAATTTGAAAGATTATTTTTATGTTATAAATCTATCTATCTATCTATATATATATAAAAATGAATCCCTATTTCCCTTGGTCACGGCATCACGCCTGAACGGCTGGACCGATTTCGCTAATTCTTTTTTTGTTCTGTTCGTTACTATCAGAAGGTTCTTATGAAAGAAAAAAATAAGGAAATTGCGCAAAAAATTAGAAAATTTAAAATTACCTAACCACCATATAAAATTATTAAACTTTTTTAATGTAACCTTAAGACATTTAACATACAATTGTCTGAATGCGTGCTGCAAATATAGTCAAAGAGGATAAAAAAAATGACGTTTAAAACGGATTCTTCTGTCAATATTATTTTATTATAATAAAACAATTAACTTAATAAAATAAAAAATCTGCTCATTTATGGCGTCTAAGGCGGAACAAAGTTCGCCGGGCCAGCTAGTATAACAATAACTATACGTATGTGCAGTGCGGCTCGGACATTTTTTGGTCGGGGTTTCTTCGTGATTGTGCATCTAGTTTGTTTATTGTTTATCAAAGCATAAAAACAAAATAATAATACTTACCGCTGCTCTCAAGAATATCTGTGACATCCGCGACTCCAACATCTTTTAGTTTGTTGACGAGAAGTCGGATTTGGTTCTTATAGCGCCTGCAACTCTCTGACAGTTTGTCCACGCGTTCCTGTTACGTACATTATGTCAAAATTTCATTAAAATGTCGAAAAACTTTTTTTACCCTATGTTTTTTCTTTTTTTAAGGGGGAGTCCCTTAGTTTGTCCACATGTTCCTGTTACGTACATTATGTCAAAATTTCATTAAAATGTCAAAAAGTTTTTTTCACCCTATGTTTTTTCTTTTTTTAAGGGGGAGTCCCTTAGTTTGTCCACATGTTCCTGTTACGTACATTATGTCAAAATTTCATTAAAATGTCAAAAACTTTTTTCACTCTGTTTTTTTTTAGGGGCTCCCCTGGGCTAAGTGGCGCCCTCATCAGTCAAAAAACTGCCTCCGTGGTCTAGTGGCTAGTGCCATGGACTCCCGATCCGGAGGTCCTGGGTTCGATTCCCAGGGGGGAAAACACAAAGTTGATATTTGAGAATTTATCACTTTGTGAATTTTTGGCAGCTTTAATTGCAGGCTGAATCACCTGATTGTCCGAAAAGAAAAAGATTTCGTGCTTCGGAGGGCACGTTAAGCCGTCGGTCCCGGTCGCTGACTTTGATAGTGGTCGTTACATAAAAACCATGTCAGAGGCCTGATAGTTGTGCTACTAGGCGGTTTAAAAACTCTGACACCAGGTTTCATCGGGTCCATAGACTCGATACCCACTCGGCAGAAGAAGAATCAGTCAAAAAATCATAATTCACTGAAAACACAATCAATCGAAAATCCTGTAGATCAGATTGAAGTATGAAGTTTATTTTGTTCAATAAATTATTTGTATTTGCATTATTGTCAGAGATTTAGCTGATTATATTGACGATACAAGCCAAGTGACGTCCCCATTAGTAAAAATAATTCAGTAAAAATGCAGCGAATCGAAAAACTGGTCCAACAGTATCAAGTTATAGTAATTAAGATAATTTAGAATCTTATAAATTTGCTATTCATAGCTCGTTGTAGTAACAGGAAGAAAAGAAATGCAGTTGGTGGCCGTTACTCGCAATTTTACTTCCTACATACATACATACATATAATCACGCCTTTATCCCTATTGGGGTAGGCAGAGCGTAAACGACCCAAACAAAGGTCGTTCCGCCACGTCTGACAAAATTTTGAGGGTTATTTAAGATAGATTTGTAAGTATATTGCTGTAGTGACAGGTTGTCAGCCCATCGCCCAAATTACAATATACTGAAACCCTCGGATCCCTTAGCTGGTTTTCACAGCATGCCCGGGAGGAAATGCACATTCAATGTTTTTATCTCCCTCCCAGTCCAGCATGGAAGACAATTAAGCGATATGTTTAAAATATCGTTAAAGTCCCCTGAAATAATACATACATATAATCACGCCTTTATCCCTAATGGGGTGGGCAGAGCGTACACGACCTAAACAAAGATCGTTCCGCCGCGTTTAACAAGGTTTTGAGGGTTATTACATACATACATACATAAAATCACGCCTTTATCCCTTACGGGGTAGGCAGAGCGTAAAACGCCTCCTAAAAGGCGCTTTCGCCACGTCTGACATAAATTGAGGGCAATTTTAGATTGTAATGTGTATTGCTGTAGTGACAGGTTGTCAGCCCATCGCCTAAATTACAATACACTGTAACCCTCAAATCCCTTTTGCTGACTTCTACAGCATGCCCGGGAGGAAGGGCAACTGGAACATTCTATGTTTTTCTTTCTCTCCCAGTCCAGTATGGAAGAGGGTTATTTATGATAGATTTGGAGGTATATTGCCATAGTGACAGGTTGTCAGCCTATCGCCTAAATTGCAACTGAAATAATAAGGATGACATACCTGCAAGGCCATTGTCTCGGAAGCCAGTCGGATGATCTCGTTTTGAGCGAACTCCTGTTCTTTAGTCTTCGGCTCGGAGCTTAGGTCTGCACTTAGCAACCTAAAACATTTTATTATTAAAAGATAAACAGTAAGGTTACAATAAGTTTGAGAGGTAGGTAAAATGTCTTCTGATGAGCTTACGTTCGATATGTACAGCACTAGAAACATACCCGGTGTAAGGACAGCATCCCGCAAACAGATAGGGGTTGCTTAGTCAACGAAACTGAACAACTATCAGCAGGAAATTCTTTCAGTAGATGAAAATGAAATTTGAACTACTCATACAAACTGACCACCTCAATCGGAGAATTCGTATGGAAAATCAAATTTATATTTTTTTAGGAGCATTTCCTTAAGGCCGGATTAATGACGGATGGGAAAAGGGTAATCACCACCTGGTCGGGTGTTGTGACCACATGACCAGGGGACCGGGGTCCGACTGGATTAGTTCGAAAGTTGTATATATGCAGATCGCCGAGCAAACTTCGATACCGCGTTTGAGGACTGTTGTATCTTGATGTGGCGCCATCTATGTGCGCTACAATTTTTTACTACCTGAATAAACCTGCCGATAGCTATTATATTAATTCCGTTGACTGATCAACCCCTATTAGTTTGCGGGACCCAGTCCCTTACACCCCGTTTACAAGATGTATGAAAATATTATGGTGTGACAGTAATGAAAAAAAAGCTGTAAGGGCGGTTTTGCACTGCTCCGTATTCGTTTTTTTTTTACACTTTATTGTACAAACATAAAAAACAATAAAAGCACAACAGATACAGCTTATTTCTAAAGCATCTTCCAGCTGACCTACGGTACTGAGAGTGCATAACTGAGGCAGATAAGAGGTTTGTATCCGTGAAGAAATGTATGGATTGGCGCGAAAATGTTTGACAGCTTCCATATATTTTCCACAGATACAAAAACGGAGCAGTGCAAAACCCCCCTACCTAACACTGGATACTTGGATCAAATTGGGAAACTGCCTCTGTGGTCTAGTGGCTAGTGCCATGGACTCCCGATCCGGAGGTCCTGGGTTCGATTCCCAGGGGGGAAACACAAAGTTGATATTTGAGAATTTATCACTTTGTGAATTTTTCCCCAGTTTGGATAGGACATTGCAGGCTGAATCACCTGATTGCAGGCTGAATCACCTGATTGTCCGAAAAAGATGTTTGTGCTTCGGAGGGCACGTTAAGCCGTCGGTCCCGGTCGCTGATAGTGGTCGTTAGTCAAACCATGTCAGAGGCCTGATAGTTGTGCTACTAGGCGGATTAAAAACTCTGACACCAGGGTTCATCGGGTCGATAGACTCGATACCCACTCGAAAGAAGAAAAATAAAGAATATATGGTGTATGGTTGGTGTGTTTTTTTATTGACTGAACAACCCCTATCAGATATTGTCCCTTACACCTGGTATATCGCCTGGTAGTGTGGATGAAAATGGTGTAAGGGACAGGCCTCGATGCTATTACTTGGATCAAATCGGGGACCTTCTGGAGAAAGATCAGGTCAAGAGTACCCTAAACCGACGAGTATGTATGAAGAGATTAATGAATGTGGATGAAGCGAAAGAAGTAAGTAAGGATAGTTGTAATTGGAAAGATGTGGTCTCTGCCTATCCTTCCGGGAAAGAGGCGTGATTATATGAAATTGCTGTAGCTAGCAGCTCCGGAAATACATAAAAAATTTAGAACAAATTAAGGAAATGAAAAGGCTGTCTGTTAATTTTGTAAGCGACACTTATTGTTAACAAACAACTAAAAAAAAAACAAATTAAATTAATTATTCAGATAATTGCATCCTGAATGGAATGTAACATGATGCATGTTCATTCTATTAAAAGTTTTGTTTAATGCTGGCCTGGGAGCGAGAGAAAAATATAGAATGTGCCAGCTGCATTTCCTCCCGGACATGCTATAAATACCAGCTAAGGGATCCGAGGGTTTTAATTTATTGTAATTTAGGCGATACGTTGACAACCTATCACTCCTATACACTTACAAATCTATCTTAAATAACCCTCAAAACTTTGTCAGACGTGGCGGAATGACTTTTGTTTAGGTCGTTTACACTCTGCCTACCCCATTAGGGATGAAGGCGTGATTATGTGTGTATATATAAAAAGTTTTCTGTATAATTAGACGATCTAATATTTCGTCAGATAAATGTCGCTTGCCAAATTTACAGAACTATATGTACTGAAAAACTTAGCTAAAACTATATTATCATATCACAGAAATATATTAAGGTTGATCACAAAAAAGCAATACAAATAAATTCCAAAAAAGTATCACAGTTTTTATATAATGGGCTCGAATCTAGATTTTCCGGCTAAAACTAAAATTAAAATCTATTTGTCACTTTCAGACAAACATTGGAAAATGACAAGAGATCTAGTCTCTCCGGTTTTTGATTTATAGTCTGTGGTTTTATGCGTTATCTGTCATTTCTATCCGCCGTCATATGATATGGCGGATAAAATTGACAGAAATACTAGGGAAACGTGCAAAAGCGCGTCAAAATCTAGCGGACAAAGTGTACAACCATAGAGTACAAATCGCCTGTCCTTTTTCTATTTTATTATTTTGAAAGTGACAGATAGATTTTAATTTTAGTTTTAGCTGGTGGTATCTAGAATTGAGCCCAATAACTAACTACACAGAAAATATGATTTTGAAAGTGAGATGCACAAAAATGTTGCCGTTCCAAAATGTATTCTTGATGTATTTCCATAATCCTCTAGTTTTGAAACTTTCTTCTTTAAAGCTGAAAGAGAAATTATAGTGATATGTGCTAAAACTAATAATGAGTACAAAGCGAAATGAAAATTGAGAAAAACCTTTAGACAGATACATAATAATCACGCCTTCATCCTTAATGGAGTAGGCAGAGCGCAAACGACCTAGACAAAGGTTGTTCCGCCACGTCTGACAAAGTTTTGAACGTTATTTAAGATAGATTTGTAGGTATATTGCTGTAGTGACAGGTTGTTAGCCCATCGCCTAAATTGCAACATACTGAAACCCTCGGATCCCTTAGCTGGTTTTTACAGCATGCCCGGGAGGAAATGCAGCTGGCACATTCTATGTATTTCTCTCGCTCCCAGTCCAGCATGAAAGTAAAATGAAATGAAGAAGATAGGAAAGGACGTTTATGTTGAGAAAAAAACTACAGTCGACAGATGTGTGTACAAAACTGGTGTAAGAATTCTTGATAAGGGTATAAAGACTTTCACAACACACAATATTTATTTATTTTACGTGATTTTATGAATGTAGTAAGAAATACTTACTTTTGGTATTTCTCGTTCTCTTCTCGCAGTCGGTCAATCTCCGCCTTGCTCTTGGAAATGTGTTCTGAGTAGAATTTCTTTTCGTTGGACAGTTCTTCTTGTAGTTGCCTTTAAGTTTAAGATTTTAATGTTTGATACATTATTGTATGGAATAGGTGTAAGGGACAGCGTCCCGCAAACTGATAGGGGTTGCTCAGTCAACGATACTGAACAACTTCCACCAAGTAAATCTTTCATACGAACTGTCCACTTCAATCAGACAATTTGAATGAAAAAGCCATTTTTTTTTTCACTTCGATAGAAGTTGATCAGTGTCGTTGACTGAGCAACCCCTATCAGTTTGCGGGACGCTGTCCCTTTACACCACGTATTTCTAAAAGATTACTACTCAATTGAGTTCTTTAGTATCTGTATTTTCGCTGTTTAGACTAAGACTTTAATTACTGTTTTTCATTTAAATACTTTTGAAAATGTTAAAACATTTTTAATGTTTTGTGGTGGGATGGGATCTACCTCCTAGTGGTCCACCCCGGGCAACGGCAACACAGGTTTGCCTGTGAATAAGTCCGGCTGAACGATCCCTACAAAGCGGTGGTAGGCTTCGCAAGGGGCCGCCTGCGACCCGACCACCGGAGTCCAGCGCCAAACAGCTTGCTGTGTTCCTTGCCAGTGCCATAACAGACATCTTCTGGGTGAGCTCGCTCCATCGTCGACTCTGTCACGGTCATCCCTGACCTAGCGTCTAGAGTCAAGAGCAAACCTATGTCTAGTAAAAAATAAAGTCAAGAAGTCGTATAAACGTTTACACGACTTTTTTGTCGTATAAAGGATTTACAGCACCTGTTAATTCCCTTCTGTGCTTCGTAAGCCGTGGCCAGTTCTCCATCTTCGTTGATGATGTCCACGTCGGCGCCGTAGTTGGATGTCGCCAACGACTTGAGGTTTGAAGTCTGTTGAGGGTTATTATTATTAGCGTTAAACTGGTGTTGGTAGAAACCTTTATACGACTATTAAACTCGTAAAAATGTGGTCACAAAAATAAAAGGAAAAAGTTTATTTATTATATTTACATCAATATCTATTTACATAATTAAATTAGCTGTTGGTTATACGATATGAAAATATGACTGTTCGCAAATAAATAAAAGACAACACGATATCACGACAGTAAAAAATAAATTTGCAGCAAATGTAAAAAGGGATTTAAATAATAAGTATTAAAAAAATCGATACCTTAAAAGGATGCCATAAAAAGTATATCGAAACATTCGATTGTATATTAAAAACTATAATAAGTCAGTATATTCTCAGTAAATATATAAATTTGTGCTACCGTGTTGCTTTTTACAGCACCCTTTTAATTAATTTAAATACAAATAAAATAATAAAATCTGTTTAAAGTACCATGCAATGACCGCAGCGGAATGCGTGATTGAAAGAATAAAAAAAGTAAATTAGGCACATAATAATAAAAACAGAACATGCATAACAAAAATAAGGTGAAGATATTAGCCAAGTGGCGCCACAATCATAATTCACTAAAAACACAGCGAATTGAAAAACCGGTTCAACAGAATCAAGTTATAGTAATTAAGATAATTTTGAACCTTATATTTTAGCGATCCATAGTTCGTTGTAGTAACAGGAGAAAAATTGCAAATAACAGCAACTAAGGGCAATGTTTCTTCCTGTTACAACTAACTATGAATCGCTAATTTATAAGGTTCAAAATTATCTTAATTACTACAACTTGATTCTGTTGGACCGGTTTTTCGATTCACTGCTTTTTTAGTGAATTATCTTCTCTTACTAATGGGGGCGCCACTTGGTTACTATCGTCATCTTAATGCTTTAACTTAATAAAATTAATCAACATGCTGTTAAAATAAAACGTGACGTGAGTAAGCTCTTGACTCCATTTTCTTTTTTATAATACTCACAACACTCTTTAACGTTTGATACCATGGTTTGTCGTGCTGTGTCCAAAAGAAAACAGATAATTTAGATTCAAGTAGAAAAGAGTATGGTCGATTCTCGCGACACAATCCTAATTCTTAGTTAGCGCTGTCACTTTCTTAACTTTAACATAAGAACAGGATAGCAAATGAACACAAGACTTTAAAATTCCTAATCTGACATAAGACTGCTTATTTGCGTAAAATAAGGACGTCTTACGTCAGATTAGGAATGTCAAAGTCATGTGTTTATTTGCTATCCTGTTCTTAAGTCAAAGTTAATAAAGTGACAGCGCTAGCTAAGAATTAGTTAAGGAATAGTGTAGAACTGCCGCCAATGGGTCGTGTCAAATTTTATTAAAATCCCTCGAAATGTTTTCTGCACTCAGGAATAACATAATATATTCTATAATATCGGACCATTACCTCTAGAGAAATAAATTAAATTCTGTTATTAGCAGCCGCGAACTATGTTATATGGAATATTGATTAATTTACAGACACAATTTAAAAATAAACACGTGATCATAATCTGTACTAATCTCACTGACATCTGTGACAGTCATCATAACTTGTAAACATAACTGTCACATGACAGTGAGATTATTACAGATTATAATCACGTTTTTATTTTTTAATTGTGTAGGCTAAGGTAATTTTAACAATATTCTGTACAACATAGTCCGCGGCTGCCACTAACGGAATTTAATTTGATACATTTCGGGCTCTGATTTCCTACGTTTTGTCTGTGGTAATACGCAAACAGCGTTCTGCCAAAAAAAGAGAAAAAAAAATACAGAATTTAATTATATCTCCGGACCATTATGGTCCGATATTTTTGTAGAATATAATATCTTATTCCTACGTGCAGAAAAAACTAGGGATTTAAATGAAATCGGGCCATGTCCATTTTATTCATAGAAATCCCTACATCCTAAATATCTACATGAAAACATATGGTTCTATTGGAAACTGGAGAAGAGATATACCTTTTTCCTTTTGATCCATTGACTGCTTTCACACGGCGCGTCCCACCAGTCGATATACAATGTTTTGCATATCTTAGTTTTGGACAAGTTTGGTAAAGGCGGCATTTTTAAGTTATATATATGTAGTGGTGTTTTAACTGACATTTGGGGAAATTATTGATTGCTTCTTTTTTCTTTTTATTACAAGAATTATTACAGGTTACATAAATGGAAAACTCCGACCTAATCTAGGATTGGGTCTGGTTTCCCTTCTGGGTTGCGGAGGTCAGATGGCAGTCGCTCTGTATAAAAACCACTACCGTCGTTCAATCCCCTTGATTAGGTAGCCGACCCCGTGAGATACGGGATAAGGCTAGGGAGATGATGATATATAAATGGACCGCTAAACTTAGAAAACACACACGGATTAGAAACTTTATAAACACGCGCGGATTAGAAACTAAAAATGTGATTAGTTTATTGTTTATTCAATTAATGGACGAGAAGGAAAAGCTAGGGCCGCAAGATAAACTACACGTTTTTATTATTAAATGGCTTTACGGTTAGAATATTTCTTAAAAAAATACGTTACAAACAAACAGACAAACGCACTGGACATATTTGTGTTTGTACTCTTCGTAAATAAATGTAGCATACCGGGTGTAAGGGACAGCGTCCCGCAAACTGATATGGGTTGCTCAGTCAACGACATTGAACAACTTCTACCAGGAAATTCTTTCAGGAAGAAAACAAAATGGCTTTTCCATATAAACTGTCTGAGTTGACATTTAAATACTCAAATGTTTATTATACATATGTACAAATCCATCTTAAATAACCCTCAAAACTTTGTTAGACGTGGCGGAACGACCTTTGTTTAGGTCTTTTACGCTCTGCCTACCGCATTAGGGATAAAGGCGTGATTGTATGTATGTAAATGTGTATTGCATTTATCACTACATAGTATAAAACAAAATCGCATTCTCTGTCCCTATATCCCTATGTATGCATAAATCTTTAAAACTACGCAACGGATTTTGATGCGGTTTCTTTTAATGGATAGAGTGATTCAAGAGAAAGGTTTATATGTATAATACATGCATACTATAGTAGACAAACACTGATGATTTCCGTGCGAAGCCGGGCAGGTCGCTAGTATTGTACAAAATGTTTGTATGGAAATGCATTTTTTTTTTCAGTTCCTGAAAGAATATCCTGGTGGAAGTTGTTCAATGTCGTTGACTGAGGAACCCATATTAGTTTGCGGGACGCAGTCCCTTACACATATTATATCAAAAACTTCTGCATAAAATCTTTAACATCTGATATTTCAAATCGTTTAAGATAACAGGTACAAATATGTTATTCTAAGATAACGTTGTCTTGTCAGATTGTTTAGATAACTAACAGCTGTCCGCTCTTTAAATAAGATTTTGAAACGGATCTACCCTTGACTGTATGTATTTTTACTTTAATAAAACATTTTTTGTATTTGTATTGAACTTAAAATGTTTCTCAATCTGTCAACTGCCAGTGGGTTAGCTGGAAGAGATCTCTTCATAGAGATAAGTTCGCCCTTGCATACCTTTCTGTAAACTTCATTTCTTGTATTTTAATGCAATAAAGAATATACAAGGTGGCGCAAAAGAAGTCATCCGATGTTGTTTGGCTCTCATTTTTTTTCTAAATGAAAAACTTCGAATCTGTTTTTTGATTATATTTATTTGCACCTTTAGAATTTTACTGGTCAAGTCGAGAAGATGATATCGGCCAAATGGGCGCCGTTACAATTGATTGCCATACGGGCTCGTTTTATGGCATTTTTCATCACTTCGGCGAGAACTTCGGGCGACAGATTCTCGCACTCGTGTCGAATGTTGTCTTTGAGGGCTTCCAAGGTCTCAGGCTTGTTGACGTAAACACGAGACTTCAAAAAACCCCATAAAAAGAAGTCCGGGACCGTTAAATCGGGCGATCTGGCCGGCCAGTGCAAATCGCCAAAACGAGAGATTAGGCGACCCGGAAATGCCGCCTTCAGAATGTCGGTTGTGGCTCGTGCAGTGTGCGCCGTTGCCCCGTCCTGTTGGAACCACATGTCCTCCAGTCCCAATTCGTCCAATTGCGGCAGAAAAAATTCGGTCAACATGGCCCTATAGCGCGCACCGTCCACTGTTGTCGTTTGACCCGCGGCGTTCTCGAAAAAAAATGGCCCGATGACTCCTCCAGCGTGAACAGCGCACCACGCAGTCACTTTGAGCGGGTGTAACGGCTCCTCGTGCATCACTCGTGGATTCTCGGTGCCCCAGAAGCGATAATTTTGCCGATTCACGTAACCGCTGAGGTGGAAATGAGCCTCATCGCTCATGATGATTTTGGTCGAAAAATTGTCCAATTCTTCCTCGAGATTGAGGATGGCTTGGGCGTAGGTTACGCGCGTTTGGCGGTCGGCAGGCAGCAGCTGATGCACGGTCTGGACTTTGTAAGGAAACATCTTCAAGTCTCGCACCAAAATTCGCTGCAAGGACCGCCGGCTGAGGCCCAATTGCGTGGCACGTCGTCTGGTCGATGTTTCGGGGCTCACTTCAACGTCCTCGGCTACAGCGGCGATATTCTCGGCAGAACGGGCGCTCCGGGGCCGGCCACTCTTAGCAACGTCTCGTGTGGTCCCATACTCTTCAAGGTTGGTGGCTAAACGTCGCAGTGTTTGCGCAGTCGGTGTCGGACGGCCGGGGAATCGGCGACGGAATTCGCGCTGCGCCAACACCACAGACGAATTGTTACTCAAAAAAATAGACACGATTTTTCCGCGTTCTTGGGGAGTGTATCGCTCCATGGCTTGTTCACTTGTATTCTGCATCTGTCTAGTCCACAAATGTCAAAACAGATTTGACATTGGCGGCCATTTGCAAAAATGAGAGCATCTTCCAATAGGGTGATTTCTTTTGCGCCACCTTGTATATATAACATTTTTATATATATTTTTTACAGCCTACACAATAACATTCTTACACGACATTTTGGTCATATAAAAGCTTTAACTATTTTTCTTTTTAACTGTGAAATTGTGTTTTTATAAAACATAGGATATTATAAGTTCTTTTAAGATCTGGCCGCCGTGTAAATAATATCTTAAAACTGATGTTCCCTTTCTTCCATGCTGGCCTGGGAGCGAGAGAAAAACATAGAATGTGGCAGCTGCATTTCCTCCCGGGTATGCTGTAAAAACCAGCTAGGGGATCCGAGGGTTTCAGTATATTGTAATTTAGGCGATGGGCTGACAACCTATCACTACAGCAATATACTTACAAATCTATCTTAAATAACCCTCAAAACTTTGTCAGACGTGGCGGAACGACCTTTGTTTGGGTCGTTTACGCTCTGCCTACCCCATTAGGGACAAAGGCGTGATTATATGTATGTATGTATATTTAACATAAGCCATTAATAAAGGCGTGATTATATACGGTTTGATTTTTTTATAAGTATCCGATACTCAAAACTTTAGTATTTCCAACTTAATTTTAGAACAAAGGTAAACAAAGTTTCATGACTTTTAATCGAAGATCTTATTTCTAAAATAAGTAGATATGAGAACATAATGAAATAGTAGTTTTAGTTATTTAACTAATTTGCCAACACGTATCATTTATTTTCGAAATTAAACTTTGTTTACCTTTATTCGAAACACGAGTTGGAAATACTAAAAATAAAGTTTTTATTTCATATATTGACCAATGTTCTTTAGGAACATCTGTTTATTATCACCCACTCATATACACGCATTGATTAGTGTTTTCCTATAACAATATTATCTTGCCAATTAATTGACGCTGCAACAATCATCTGAACAAGACCTCGTGGCCATTGATGATGATAACAATACAAGTGCTTCCTTACCTGGTTAGACAGCACACTCTTAAGCTGTACACATTCGTCCCTTCTTCGGTCTAATTCATTCTGCATCACGCCCAATTGAGCTAGAAAAGCAAACAAAAACATATGAATGAGTCTTCTTCTTCTGTCGAGTGGGTATCGACCCGATGAACCCTGGTGTCAGAGTTGGATGAGTTATGAATGAGTATGGAACGTAGATCTTATCTTATTAAGCCTACATCATCCCACTGCTGAGCAAAGGCCTCCCTCTTCTCCTTCCACTTATCCCTACTTTGAGCTTATAAATTCAAATTCAAATAATTTATTGCTTAGCCACAAGTTTCACAAGGTGGCATAATTAAATAATAGGTCCATTACAGCTACCTGGTTAGGTGTACAATATGATTATGATAATGTAGTATTGGTTACATACATACATACATATAATCACGCCTTTATCCCTAATGGGGTAGGCAGAGCGTAAACGACCTAAACAAAGGTCGTTCCGCCACGCCTGACAAAGTTTTGAGGGTTATTCAAGATGGTTTTGTACGTATATTGCTGTAGTGACAGGTTGTCAGCCCATCGCCTAAATTGCAATATTCTGAAACCCTCAGATCCCTTAGCTGGTTTTTACAGCATGCCCGGGAGGAAATGCAGCTGGCACATTCTATGTGTTTCTCTCGCTCCCAGTGGAAGAAACTGGGCAACTCCTATAAGTATCCGTAACACTGTCCCTTACACCCGGAACATTCTCCACAAAGCTGTGTTTCTAAAGCCGTGGCTCCTGCTCTCAAACAAAACAAGAAACATACCCCCGCGGGGCAGAGAGGGGTTTCACAAACATTTCACTTGTCTGTGGCAATACTCAAATAGGGTTATGCCAAAAAAAAAAAAAAAACATTTCAATTCCCCTCTCTACCCCACGGCTTAATAAAAAAACACACACACACACACACAATCACGCCTCTATCCCTAATGGGGTAGGCAGAGCGTTAACGACCGAAACAGAGGTCATTCCGCCACATCTGACAGTTTTGAGGGTTATTTAAGAAAAATTTGTAGGTATATTGCTGTAGTGACAGGTTGTCAGCCCATCGCCTAAATTACAATATACGGAAACCCTCGGATCCCTTAGCTGATTTTTACAGCATGCCCGGGAGGAAATGCAGCTGGCACATTCTATGTTTTTCTTTCGCTCCCAGTCCAGCATGGAAGAAAAACACGATCACACTCACAGCCCCCACTAGGATTCCATGTATCGGGGTGCCATGGACATACACAGAAACAACCACAAAGAACACCCACACCCAGAAACAGACATTTAAACTCATCATTCAAATGTCTGCCCCGGCCGAGAATAGAACCCGGGACCCTCTGCGTAGCAGGCAGGTACACTGCCAACTAGGCTGCACGGGTCGTCAAAGATAAGAACCTGCGACCCCTGCTATCAGTACTGTCGATGCCGATACACAACAATGTTACACTCAAACGATTAGCTATCAGTAAGCCGAGTTAGATACTCCTGATAGTAGATAACAGACGAGAAATCAAAATACATATAATCACGCCTTTATCTCTAATGAGGTAGGCAGAGCGTAAACGACCTACATAAAGGTCGTTCCGCCACGTCTGACAAAGTTATGAGGGTTTTTAAAAATGACTAAACAAATACTTATAAGTAAATTTATAACAATAGTAACTGCACTATCCCGCATAATATTAGAAAACTACTCCTTTACCCAAAGGTTGCCTGGCAGAAATTGCTACCCTAGCAATAAGGCCGCCTAATTGTACTCTGTTAGTTTTGTAATGTTTGTTCCTGTACAATGTGTTGTTTAAGTGCAATAAAGAATATTTGTATTGTATATTATTGTACTTACTTCCATTCTGGACTGGGAGCGAGATAAAAACATAGAATGTGCCAGCTGCATTTCCTCCCGGGCATGCTGCAAAAAACAGCTAAGGGATCCGAAGGTTTCAGTATATTGTAATTTAGGCGATGGGCTGACAACCTGTCACTACAGCAATAATACCTACTATCTTAAATAACCCTCAAAACTTGTCAGACGTGGCGGAACGACCTTTGTTTAGGTTGTTTACGCTCTTCCTACCCCATTAGGGAAGGCGTGATTATATGTATGCATTAAACAAATAAACATGGTTTATGAATAGTTTCTTGTTCTCAATCTGTAGTTGTTCCACCTTGAATGGTTCTACGTTAGGACCGCTTACTGCTGTGACCTGTCTCTGCCAACATTGACTAAGGGAGTACGGGTCTGTCTATACTGGTTCTGCTCACCGATGATCTCTTTAGAGACTAGGAGGCTGTCGCTAGTGGCTCTCAACCTGTCGAGATGCTGTCAGCTTCTTGTTCTCAATCTGTAGTTGTTCCACCTTGAATGGTTCTACGTTAGGACCGCTTACTACTGTGACCTATCTCTGCCTACATTGACTAAGGGAGTGTGGGTCTGTCTATACTGGTTCTGCTCACCGATGATCTCTTTAGAGACTAGGAGGCTGTCGCTAGTGGCTCTCAACCTGTCGAGATGCTCTCTCAGCTTCTTGTTCTCAATCTCCAGTTCTTCGACCTTGAATCGCTCCACGTTGGGGTTGCTAGGCGGAGACTGCAGCCGGTCTGGAAGTAAGCGTAAGGTTAAATTGCTATACACTTACACTCTTACACGCATACACACACAGATACGCCTGTATACGCTCATTCAAACTTGTTTATACATACATACATATAATCACGCCTTTATCCCTAATGGGGTAGGCAGAGCGTAAACTACCTAAACAAAGGTCGTTCCGCCACGTCTGACAAAGTTTTGAGGGTTATTTAAAATAGATTTGAAAGTATATTGCTATAGTGACAGGTTGTCAGCCCATCGCCTAAATTACAATACACTGTAACCCTCGAGTCCCTTTTGCTGTCTTCTACAGCATGCCCGGGAGGAAGGGCAGCTGGAACATTCTATGTTTTTCTATATCTCCCAGTCCAGCATGGAAGAAATCTTATATAACCTTCAACACTTTGTCAGACGTGGCGGGACGACCTTTGATTAGGTCGTTTACGCTCTGCCTACCCCATTAGGGATAAAGGCGTGATTATATGTATGTATGTATCTAGTTTTACGCCGACGTGTGAAACACAACTTACTCATAAGCCTTTCTTCCAAATCATTGGCTCGTTTAGATGTCCTAGACAATTCGCTCTGCAGCGCTGAGATCTTGTTCTGCATACGGAGTACTAGGCCGGCGTCCGCTATCTACAAAAAAAAACACATTGCTGCTTACATGCCGGGTGTAAGGGACAGCGTCCCGCAAACTGATAGGGGTCGCTCAGTCAACGACACTGAACAACTATCAGCAGGAAATTCTTTCAGGAAGTGAAAGAAAAAATGGCTTTTTAATACAAAATGTCCACTTTGATCATACAGTTTGAATGGAAAAGCCAACTTTTCTTTTCTCTTCCTGAAAGAATTTCCTGATGATAGTTGTTCTGTTTCGTTCACTGAGCAACCTCTATCAGTTTGCGGGACGCTGTCCCTTACACCAGAAAAATGATCGCCTCAACAACAACTTTGTATGGAAAAGGCATTTTTTTTAAATAAGTTGTTTGGTATCAATAGATTTGAAAGAACTCAATACTTTTTTCTACACACTATAAAAAATATATAATCCAATAGTTTTAACAAGAGAAAGAACACAGGCTAACTATGATAATATTATCTTTAGAGCAAAGAATAACCTTAACCATAATTTACAGTATTAATCCTGGTTCTGGCACCAAATTGTAATTGGCTGCTAAGAAAATATTGTTATTTTTTTATAGAAAATTTTAGTGCGTTATTGTTCACAATAAAGTGCTGAATTCTGCATTTCAATTTTCAGGAAGCTGCTGTATATATTCTAAGTGTCTCTTCACCCTAGTTTTATCCTGCATCTCTCGGGGTCGGCTACCTAATCTAGTTGATTGAACGACGGTACTTGTTTTTACACAGAGCGACTGCCATCTGACCTCCGCAACCCAGAAGGGAAACCAATCCTAGATAAGGTCAGTGTTTTCAAGCCGCCAATGCTTAGCACTGGCCTCTGATATGGCTTAACGAGTAATATCTACGGTATTAAACGATATTAACTGGGGCCAACGGCTTAACGTGCCTTCCGCAGCACTGAATTTAATATTTTATTATTACACACGGAAATTATCAGTGTTTCTCTACTATATTATGCATGTATTATACATATAAACCTTCCTCTTGAATCACTCTATACATTAAGAGAAACCGCATCAAAATTCGTTGTGTAGTTTTAAAGATTTATGCATACATAGGGATATAGGGACAGAGAAAGCGACTTTGTTTTATACTATGTAGAGATTTGTTAGCTACATTATTTTTGCACCTGCCTTGTCTTTTTCCACATGCCCTAAGGTAGACTGGTAGATAATCCCTTTGGCGTTAAGTCCGCCCAAGTACGTTTGTTTTTTGTGCGTAATAAATGTTGATATTAAATGTTGCTTCCATGCTGGACTGGGAGAGTTACAAAAACATAGAATGTTCCAGCTGCCCTTCCTCCCGGGCATGTTGCAGAAGTCAGCGAAAGGGATTCCAGGGTTACAGTGTATTGTAATATAAGCGATGGACTGACAACTATAGCAATACACATTACAATCTAAGATTTTCCTCAATTTTTGACAGACGTGGCGAAAGCGCCTTTTACGAGGCGTTCTACGCTCTGCCTACCCCGTAAGGGATAAAGGCGTGATTTTATGTATGTATGTAAATGTTGATTAGTTTTGATGTGTCAGATTACTACATAATTACATTAGAGCCTAATTGTACTCTGTTTGTTTTGTAATGTTTGTTCCTGTACAATGTGTTGTTTATGTGCAATAAAGAATATTTGTATTGTATTGTATTGTATTCTTCCGTGCTGGCCTGGGAGCGAGAGAAATACATAGAATGTGCCAGCTGCATTTCCTCCCGGGCATGCTGTAAAAACCAGCTAAGGGATCTGAGGGTTTCAGTATATTGTAATTTAGGCGATGGGCTGACAACCTGTCACTACAGCAATATACCTACAAATCTATCTTAAACAACCCTCAAAACTTTGTCAGACGTGGCGGAACGACCTTTGCTTGGGTTGTTTACGCTCTGCCTACTCCATATGTATGTATGTATTGTATTGTATTAGGTATGTAAAGATGTCTTACCGGCATGGTTCCATTTTGCGTGCCGGCTGACCAGTTGACGGCTTCCAGAGCCGGTCGGGTGGTCTCCACCGAGCGGACCGACCCGTAGCCATAGTCCTGCGAACACAATACAAATACCAGGTGTGGGAACAGCTTCTCGGGGTATTTTCACAAAATGTCCCTTTATCAAAATCTCAATTTCACAAAATGTCTCTTTTCTCAAAATGTCTCCTTTGTAATATGTCCCTTTTCTCAAAATGTCTCCTTTGTAATATGTCCCTTTTCTCAAAATGTCTCCTTTGTAATATGTCCCTTTTCTCAAAATGTCTCCTGTGCAATATGTCCCTTTTCTCAAAATGTCTCCTTTGTAATATGTCCCTTTTCTCAAAATGTCTCCTTTGTAATATGTCCCTTTTCTCAAAATGTCTCCTGTGCAATATGTCCCTTTTCTAAATCTTTTCAGTAGCTGCCCACTGTTTGGACTAAATCTATCAAAAAAGGGATTTTGCGAAAAAGACGTTTTGCAAAAGGGACATTATGAGAAAGGGACATATTGCGACCAAGGAACATTTTGCGAGAAGGACATTATGAGAAAGTGACATATAGCGACCAAGGGACATTTTGCGAGAAGGACATTATGAGAAAGTGACATATTGCGACCAAGGAACATTTTGCGAGAAGGACATCATGAGAAAGTGACATATTGCGACCAAGGAACGTTTTGCGAGAAGGACATTATGAGAAAGTGACATATTGCGACCAAGGAACATTTTGCGAGAAGGACATTATGCGAAAGTGACATATTGCGTTCAATGAACAGTTTGCGAGAAGGACATTATGAGAAAGTGACATATTGCGACCAAGGTACATTTTGCGAGAAGGACATTATGAGAAAGTGACATATTGCAACCAAGGAACATTTTGCGAGAAGGACATGAGAAAGTGACATATTGCGACCAAGGAACATTTTGCGAGAAGGACATTATGCGAAAGTGACATATTGCGTTCAATGAACAGTTTGCGAGAAGGACATTATGAGAAAGTGACATATTGCGACCAAGGTACATTTTGCGAGAAGGACATTATGAGAAAGTGACATATTGCGATCAAGGAACATTTTGCGAGAAGGACATGAGAAAGTGAGATATTGCGACCAAGGAACATTTTGCGACAAGGACATTATGAGAAAGTGACATATTGCGACCAAGGTACATTTTGCGAGAAGGACATTATGAGAAAGTGACATATTGCATTCAAGGAACATTTTGCGAGAAGGACATTATGAGAAAGTGACATATTGCGACCAAGGGACATTATGAGAAATTGACATATTGCGACCAAGGGACATTTTGCGAAAGGGACATTCTGCGAAGTAACGCTTCCCGTAAACTGATAAGGAACTGATATTAAAGCTGGTTAACTCTCATGAAGAAATTCTATCAGGAAATGAAAAAATATTGCTGGACTGGGAGTGATAGACAATCATAGAATGTGCCATTTGCGTCTCCTCCCGGGCATGCTGTAAAAACCAGCTAAGGGATCCGAGGGTTTCAGTATATTGCAATTTAGGCGATGGGATAACAACCTGTTACTACAGAAATATACCAACACATCTATCTTAAATAACTCTCAAAACTTTGTCAGACGTGGAACGACCATTCTTTAGGTCGTTTACGCTCTGCCCATCCCATTAGGGATAAAGGCGTGATTATATGTATGTAATTTTCAACTTATTATGTACTTACGTCTTCAACTGTGGTTGTTTCTGGTTGTGAGTTGTTGCTTGCATCGGAGAGAGATCTTCTGTGTTCTTTGTGTTGCGGTGCCCTGAAATAATGTAATATAAAATTAATAATAGTAATATCCATATAATATATTATGTAATTCTTCCATGCTGGACTGGGAGAGATAGAAAAACATAGAATGTTCCAGCTGCCCTTCATCCCGGGCATGCTGTTGAAGTCAGCAAAAGGGACTCGATCGGTTACAGTGTATTGTAATTTAGGCGATAGGCTGACAACCTCTCACTATAGCAATACATATTACAATCAAAAATTGCTCTCAATTTTTGTCAGACGTGGCGAAAGCGCCTTTTACGAGGCGTTAAACGCTCTGCCTACCCCGTAAGGGATAAAGGCGTGATTTATGTATGTATATATGTATGTAATAGTAATATTTTTTTATAAGGAATAATTATTTTATTCAAGTAAGTACAGTAACAGGAATAAGTACAATAATTTAGAAACACATTATTAAAATTTACTACTAAATTTTAAAATGGGTAAGATGATAAATACGGTAGGTATTTACTCTATGTAAGTATTTACTTTGATTTATTAGTATCTGTAAATGTTGCATTTTCTTGTCCCCTTAAAGTTATTCACTTTCTGTTACATTGGGTTGGCTGGAAGAGATCTCTTCATAGAGATAAGTTCGCCCTTGCACACTATATTTTTAAATTACATTTCTTATATATTTTTTTTACCTTTGCATAGAATCAAGTCTCTCTTGTAGCTCGTATTGCGAAGACAGCAGTTTCTGACGACTCTGTCTCTCTGCCTCCAACTCTGCGCTAAGAGCGCGTTTCTCTGCTTCGTGCTGCTTATCACGTTCTGTGGAACAATAAAAGAACCTGTATTGTCACTATCGTAAAACAACATCATCATTATCTCCCTAGCCTTATCCCGTATCTCACGGGGTCGGCTTCCTAATCTAGGGGATTGAACGAGGGTACTGGTTTTTACACAGAGCAACTGCCATCTGACCTCTGCAACCTAGAAGGGAAACCAGACCCAATTCTAGATTAGGTCAGAGTTTTCAAACCGCCAATGCTTAGCACTGGCCTCTGATATGGCTTAACGACTAATATCTACGGTATTAAACGATATTAACCGGGACCAACGGCTTAACGTGCCTTCCGAAGCACGGAAAAAAGCACCGAATAAACGTACATATGAAATTCGAAAACCGAAAAACACATTGGTACGTGGTGGGATTCGAACCACGACCTCCCGCTCAGGAGGCAGCGGCCCTATCCACTACACCATCGGGCTCTCTATCGTAAAACAACAATGCTCTCAAAATGTGCCACCATCAATACAATATATAACACAGACACATACAGTAAAAATATAACAAAAACAATACGTATACATGCAATATAGTATTGTTTTATATATTTACAAGGTGTAAGGGACAGCGTCCCGCAAACTGATAGGTGTTAATCAGTCAACGACACTGAACAACTATCAGCAGGATAGGATATTATTTGCTTTTCCATACAAATTGTCTGATTGAGGTAAACCGTGTGTATAGAAAAGCCATTGTTTTTTCTCTTCCTGAAAGATTTTCCTGTTGGAAGTTGTTCAGTATCGTTCAATGAGCAACCCCTATCAGTTTGCGGACGTTGTCCCTTACACCCGGTATATGTATATCACTACATAGTATAAAACAAAGTCGCTTTCTCTATCCCTATATTCCTATGTATGCTTAGATCTTTAAAACTACGCAACGGATTTTGATGCGGTTTCTTTTAACGGATAGAGTGGTTCAAGAGGAAGGTTTGGTCGCTAGTATTTTATAAAACGTCGTATGACATACGTGCGCTTTGATAATTACAGCCTCTGCTTTCTTAGCGATATCGCCTCGGATGTTAATTATCAACTTAGCGCACTTATATTATACATACATACATATAATCACGCCTTTATCCCTAATGGGGTAGGCAGAGCGTAAACGACCTAAACAACCGTCGTTCCGCCACGTCTGACAAAGTTTTGAGGGTAATTTTAGATAGATTTGTAGGTATATTTTGAGTATGATTCTTCCATGCTGGCCTGGGAGTGAGAAATAACATAGAACATGCCAGCTGCATTTCCTCCCAGACATGCTGTAGGAACCAGCTAAGGGATCCGAGGGTTTTAGTGTATTGAAGTTTGGGCGATGGGCAGACAACCTGTCACTACAGCAGTATACCTACAAATCTATCTAAAATTACCCTCAAAACATTGTCAGACGTGGCGGAACGATCTTTGTTTAGGTCGTTTACGCTCTGCCTACCGCATTAGGGATAAAGGCGTGATTATATGTATGTTTAAGTGTGATTCAGTGTGAATTTAAACTCTATTAATATATTATTGGAATAATAATCACTATGGTTCTTCCATGCTGGACTGGGAGAGATAGAAAAACATAGAATGTTCCAGCTGGCCTTCCTCCCGGGCATGCTGTTGAAGTCAGCAAAAGGGACTCGAGGGTTACAGTGTATTGTAATTTAGGCGATGGGCTGACAACCTGTCACTAAAGCAATACATATTACAATCTAAAATTGCCCTCAATTTTTGTCAGACGTGGCGAAAGCGCGAAAGGCGTTAAACGCTCTGCCTACCCCGTAAGGGATAAAGGTGTGATTTATGTATGTATGTATGGTTCTGAAAAAAATCTGCTATTTTCTGGAGCATTTGATTACCTTGCCAAAACTTTGCAGTGTACTTAAAGTGATTAGCCCAAACCATCACGTTTGTGGTTCCTGCTGCGCTGAGTTTGTTTGAGACATTTACACCATTATCACTTGCGTCTATTTCATTATTTACCTCTGCGTTTTTAGTTTCATCCACTTTTAAATTACTTTCTGATATAGGTTTACTTAAATCCCTTAATTCTTCAGTTGTTTTCTCGACACCATCACAGCTTGTTGAAACCAGTATTGCATCTAGTTGACTATCTTCAAGAATATTGATGTCTTTTGTTTTCTTTTGTGGAGCTCGCTTAGAATTTTCAATATTTAAGGCTGTTGCTATATCTTGTGCATTATATTCTTCTAAAATCTTCTTTATATCTTTAACTAGACCAACTTTGACTTCGGGTATATCGCAAAAAGGGTCATTAGATTGTGCTGTTATAAGATTTTCGTTTTGACTCGATATTTCAATAGCTTTTTTAATATCTTTGACACTGAGAATGTTATTTACGTCAACATCTAAAATATCTTTCTCAGAAAGTGTTTTCTCATTATGTAAGTCATGAATGTCATGATATGTATCTACTATCTTCTTAATGTCTTTGATAGCAGAAACGTTAACTGAATCTGTATCATTAGATGCTTCAATCATTTTCTTAATATTTATTGCCAAAGTAGCTTCAGTCCCATCCATTTTATTAACATCGTTATCCATAACTTCTTTTATATGTTTCACGGAAGCTAGTTTCAAGTTTTCTATTTCATTTACTGTTTGCACTTTTTCTTCTGAAGGCGGTATGTTGGCATTTTCTTTGTTAAAATTAGCTTCAATAGCTTTCTTAATATTTTTAACTGATGGCAGTTTAATGTCATATTTATCATCTTTGTTTTGTTCTTTTGTTTCTCGTATATCTTTGTTTGGCTCTTTTGTTACTTGTATACCTTTGTTTTGTTCTTTTGTTTCTTGTATATCTTTGCTTGAAGCATCTTTTGCTTGTTTCATAACAAATTCGAGAGGTAGAACCATGATTCTTATATTTTTATAGCTTATTTAGGAGTATATTACTTACTACCATTTGACTTCGAAACGAAACATCGAAAATTTTTCGAAAATTTCAAACACAAGAAGGTAAACACCAAACCACACTTTAGGTACCTAATTTAGGTACAAATTACACTCTCAAAACATCACACAATACTTATTTTCGTAGCATCATTTTACTTCACTGACTTTCTCCCTCCTTTTCTAATTTTTACAACTTTGTTCCAAGTTTAGGTCAATGTTATTTACAAATTATTGATCGTAATGTATATCGCGAAATAATTAGTCTATCGCTGATATTATTTTGTTATCTTCAGCTGTTATCTTTTATTCCAAACTGTATTCATTTATTAGCTACCTTTCAGGTATCGTCTCATAGATAAATTAGTATCTTCAAAATTGATACGATCATCATCATCATCATTTTTTGTTTTAGTTTTATCTACCTACTTTAATTTCTCCTTTGCATACTACCAATATGTATAAAACATGTTGTAACCTAGTTCTTAATTTTTCTTTTTCTTTTTAAATTGTACTAATAGATTTTCTAAATCAATGATGTTATAAGGGAAGTAGCGAGCCTTTCCCAACACAAGTGTCTTTGACGACTACTTAATGGGAAGACTCATATAAAAAATGTATGTAATAAGATTTAGAAATAAACAATATTTTTATTTTTATTTTATTATTTTATTATCATCTGCTAATTTAAATGTTTATGAGACGTCGTACGACCCGATGAACCTTGGTGTCAGAGTTATTGAATCGTCCAATAGTCTTCTTCTTAGCGAGTGGATTCTCCAGTCAAACGACCCGATGAAATGTCAGAATTTTCAAACCGCCTAGTAGCACAGCTATTAGGCCTCTGACGTGGTTTGAGTAACAACCACTATCAAAGACAGAGACCGGGACCGACGTCTTAACGTGCCGTTCGAAGCACGGAATTCTTTTTCTTTTCAGATTAACAGGTGATTCAGCCTGCAATGTCGTAACCACCAACCTCACAAAGTGATAAATTGACAAATATCAACTTTTGTGATCGACCCCTGGGAATCGAACTCAGGATGTCCGGATTGTAAGCCCATGGCTCTGACCACTAGACCACGGAGGCAGTCTTCAGCCAGCCCAATAGTAATTGCATATCGTTTTCAACCGCCAACGAAAACTAAGTAACGGCGTTACAATGTTGTATTATTCAATTCTGATGTATATGTCTGTACTATTAATTTACTTTTTTATTTATTCTTCAAAACATAGAATGTGCCAGCTGCATTTCCTCCCGGGCATGCTGTAAAACAAAAGTCTTTCCGCCACGTCCGACAAAGCTTTGAGGGTTATTAAAGATAGATTTGTAAGTATATTGCTGTAATGGCAGGTTGTCAGCCCATCGAATAAATTACAATATACTGATACCCTCGGATCCCTTAGCTGGTTTTTACAGCATGCTCGGGAAGAAATGCAGCCGGCAAATTCTATGTTTTTCTTTCGCTCCCAGGCCTGCTTGGAAGTATCTTCTTCTTCTTAATAACAACCGCAATTATTCCTATTTCGAATGTAACGTATGACTGGCCTTCTACATATAATATTATTTCAAAAGTTTTGAATAACTTACCTTCAAAAGCCATATCGAAATGCTCTTTGCTGCTCTGCAACTCCTTAGCAAGTTTCTCGCTCTCCGCCTCCCACGTCTCTCTGTCCTTCTTATACTGATCTTCTATCTCTCTCTTCTCTTCAATCAGCCGCTTGTTGCTGTCTCGCTCGCTCTCCAACTCGGTTTGTAGGGTCGATATGAGGTTGGCTTTGTTCGTGATGTCCACTTTCAGGGTTTTTGCCTCGATTTCGACCAGTTTCAGTATCTCTAGTTTGGCTCTGGAAAGAAAATTATATATTTTTTTGACATATAATGTTTTGATATATTATGTTGATTGATGCTTTGACATATAATGATGTTTTGACATACCGGATGTAATGGACAGCGTCCCGCAAACTGAACAACTTTCGCCAGGATTTTCTTATTCAGGAGATGAAAAAAAAACCTTCACATACAAAATGACCACCTCGATCAGACAATTTGTATGGAAAAGGAAATATATATATATAACTAGCTGCCCCGGTGAACTTTGTTCCGCCTTAGACGCCATTAATGAGCAGATTTTTATCAATAAAATAAGATTGACAGAAGAATCCGTTTTAAACGTCATTTTTTTTTCATCCGCTTTGACTATATTTGCAGCACGCATTCAGTCAATTCTATGTCAAATGTCTTAAGGTTACATTAAAAAAGTTTAATAATTTTATATGGTGGTTAAGTAATTTTAAATTTTCTAATTTTCCGCGCAATTTCCTTATTTTTTTCTTTCATAAGAACCTTCTCCTGATAATAACGAACAGAACAAAAAAAGAATTAGCGAAATCGGTCCAGCCGTTCAGGCGTGATGCCGTGACCAAGGGAAATAGGGATTCATTTTTAAATAGATAGATAGATAGATAGATATATATATATATATATCCTTTGTTTGTTTGTATTGTTCAGTTTCGTTGACTGAGCAACCCCTATCAGTTTGCCGGAAGCTGTCCCTCCCTTACAACCCGTATAATGATGGTTTGACATAAGACACTAATTTTGACATGTCAATATTGGTAGAATGTGTCGCGAAACATACTTGACATCAGCTATCTGCTGCTGCAGTGGCTCTTTGATCTTGTTCCTCTCCATGGCGTCCCCTAGTCTCTGCTGGAGGCTGATGATCTTGTTCTCCAGACCCTTGTTGAGGGTCTTGACGTGGTCCATACTTCTGGCCTCGATGCGGAGCCGCTTATAGCTTGGTTATACCATAGCTCATGGTACGAGCGATATTGGTTAGGAAGGAACGAGAGTGGTAGCTTTCTAACCTAACCTAACCACCTAGTATGCCACTAAAAGATGATGTTATGACATGCTAATAATTTTGACATATGATGTCAACTTTGACATATGATGTCAATTTTGACATATGATAGTATTTTTGACATATAACGCACTTGAGATCAGCTATCTGTTGCTGCAGTGGCTCTATGATCTTGTTCTTCTCCATGGCGTCCCCTAGTCTCTGCTGGAGGCTGATGATCTTGTTCTCCAGACCCTTGTTGAGGGTCTTGACGTGGTCGAGACTCCTGGCTTCGATGCGGAGCCGCTTGTACTGGCGGCGGGCGAGGAAACGACGAACCTGAGGGGAAGATATAGTAGATTTTACGACAAGTGCATAAAACAAGCTTTTTTTGTCTGCCCGAGTCCGCAGGGCGAAGGCTGATATAAAGTGAAGGACAAAAATTGGTTTCTATTTAGGTTCAAAGATTCTTTATTCTCATTAAAGACAACGTCACTTACATGAGAACAGATATAATACATAAAAAATAATAGTCGTTCGCAACGCACTTTACAATGTTTTTTTGTTGATAATATAAATAACTGCCTATTTATATATACTAATGGATATATTATTACTTCATGTATTTATATAATTATTATAATGTAACTTATAATATGAGTACATATGGTATTATTTTAATACTATGCTTTATTTATGCACGCCTAATCTGCCTCTCAGTTTAAGTCTCACTTCCGTAGGTCAGCTGGAAGAAATTTCTTAGTAGAAATAAGCTGTACCTGCTGTGCCGTTATTCCTCATGTTACTTGTATACAATTAAAAACAGCCAAGCTGTGTCCACACCTTTATCCGCTTCCGTAAAAATATCTGTATGCCTACCTGTCCTGTTTGTTTTATTATTATACATACATACATACATATAATCACGCCTTTATCCCTAATGGGGTAGGCAGAGCGTAAACGACCTAAACAAAGGTCGTTCCGCCACGTCTGACAAAGTTTAGAGGGTCATCCAAGATAGATCTGTAGGTATATTGCTGTAGTGACAGGTTTGCAGCCCATCGCCTAAATTACAATATACTGAATCCCTCGGGTCCCTTAGCTGGTTTTTACAGCATGCCCGGGAGGAAATGCAGCTGGCACATTCTATGTTTTTCTTTCGCTCCCAGTCCAGCATGGAAGAAATATTATTAATTATATTATTATCTAGATACATTATGTACAAAGGTGAGCTTAACTCAAAATATTTGAGTTGTCTTCCAGATTACCGTGTGAGAGGAAAAAATATATAGATAAGTAAAATATGCAGGCTAGATTATTCTTGATAGTGTTTTTATTTTTTGTAATGTGTTTTGTGGAAATAAAGTGATTTGTCTTTTGTATTTTAAACGGTAAATAAATTAATATAAATCCATACTTATCCTTTTCTATCATGGCAGAACAGAAAGGGATAGTGATAATTTTAGTAGTTAAGTCATGTTCGTGCTTCGCTCTTGTGAGCTTGGCTTGTTTGTATCGGAATGGAATCCAACTCTTTAGGAGCAGCCGTTAAGCATGATCTCCGCAGAGTGGTCCTCCCGCAAGGGGGCCCGCCCCCACGTGTTTGTTATTTTGTTTATAACAATCTCACTTCCTCATCTGAATGAAATATTGCATTTTCTTCTCTCTTACAGCATATTATATTAGTTTATTATATTATACTTGTGTATTAGTCTAATGTACCTATTCGTATTTATGTAACTAGTAGGTACATTGTTTATGTATACTATTTAAATTTATAACAATAGTATCTGCACTATCCCGCATAATTTAGTGAACTACTCCTTTACCCAAAGGTTGCCTGGCAGAAATTGCTACCCTAGCAATAAGGCCGCCTAACTGTACTCTGTTTGTTTTGTAATGTTTGTTCCTGTACATGATTGTGCCTGATTTTATGTATGTATGTATGTATGTACATACATACATAAAATCACGCCTTTATCCCTTACGGGGTAGGCAGAGCGTTAAACGCCTCGTAAAAATTGAGGGCAATTTTAGATTGTAATGTGTATTGCTAATGTGTAGTGACAGGTTGTCAGCCCATCGCCTAATGTGTTGTTTATGTGCAATAAAGAATATTGTATTGTATCCCTGTCGAGATAATGCAATGTCTAGTGTTAAGGCACTCTGGCCTTTGTGATGACTGGGAGAGAAAACGAAACGTATCGGGTCGGACACTTCCGCATCTGATGAGTCGAAATGAAGACGAAACAGTTGTCAACAAACGACGAACCGATGCGTTTCGTTTCTCTTACATACATACATATAAATCAAATCAAATCAAATCAAACAAAAAAAAAGACATGATGCAAAAAGATTTGAAAACAAAAGATGTATTTGCAACAGATAATCCATAAGATGACCTATAGTTTTTATATTTTAGAAATTGAAATACTTAAATTATAGTGTAAAGAAATACCTCCCTATACATAAGTAACATACATACATATAATCACGCCTTTATCCCTAATGGGGTAGGCAGAGCGTAAACGACTTAAACAAAGGTTGTGCCGCCGCGTCTGACAAAGCTTAGAGGGTTATTTAAGATAGATTTGTAGGTACATTGCTGTAGTGACAGGTTGTCAGCCCATCGCCTTAATTGCAATATACAGAAACCCGCGGATTCCTTAGCTGGTTTTACAGCATGCCCGGGAGGAAATGCAGCTGGCATATTCTATGTTTTTCTCTCGCTCCCAGGCCAGCATGGAAGAAAAACTTACTAAAACTTCACAAAGTGATAAATTGCCAAATATCAAGTTTGTGTTCCCCCCCTGCGAATCGAACCCAGAACCTCCGGATCATAAGCTCCCAGGCCAGCAAGGAAGTATTTCTCACCCAGTTATCATACATACATACATACATAAATCACGCCTTTAGCCCTTACGGGGTAGGCAGAGCGTTTAACGCCTCGTAAAAGGCGCTTTCGCCACGTCTGACAAAATTGAGGGCAATTTTAGATTGTAATATGTATTGCTATAGTGACAGGTTGTTAGCCCATCGCCTAAATTACAATACACTGTAACCCTCGAATCCCTTTTGCTGACTTCAACAGCATGCCCGGGAGGAAGAGCAGCTGGAACATTCTATGCTTTTCTATCTCTCCCAGTCCAGCATGGAAGTATCACAGTTATCACAAAGGCCAAAGTGCCTTTACACTATATGTATAACTCACCTATATTCTCTTGCTTCCATGCTGGACTGGAAGTAAGAGAACAACATAGAACGTGCCAGCTGCATTTCCTCCCGAGCATGCTGTAAAAACCAGCTATGGGATCTGAGGGTTTCAGTATATTGTAATTTAGGCGATGGGCTGACAACCTGTCACTACAGCAATATACGTACAAGTATATCTTAAATGACCTTCGAAACTTTGTCAGACGTCACTTTTTTGTGTACAATAAATTGTTAAATAAATATATAATAAATAAATAAAACAACCTTTGTTTGAGTCGTTGACGCTCTGCCTACCCCACTAGGGATAAAGGCGTGATTATATGTATGTATGTATAACTCACCGCAGCCTGTCCAACGATGATCTGTCTCTTCATCTTCTGCGCGCGTTTCCTCGCCAGATACCCGCGCAGGTAACGTTGGATCGTAATAGTCTGAAACAAGACACAGTTTTATACCATCCGTTTATTAAAATGTTTAATAAAATTTAAAATCACCTTGGCCAATGAGTGGAAGTCCCTGCCTGCTGAACTTACACTGCAACTTTGTGTTTCCCCCCCGAGAATCGAACCCAGGACCTCCGAAACGTAAACCCATGGCTCTGACGACCTAATGCGTAATAAGTGCGACCTAATCACATTACTTTGAAGATGCGTTCCAACTCATCTTAGTGACATATATACCTTCCATATTTGACCTTGAATTAAATGACCTTTATCTTTATGCCGGGTGTAAGGGTTCCCGCAAACTACATACATACATACATATAATCACGCCTTTATCCCTAATGGGGTAGGCAGAGCGTAAACGACCAAAACAAAGGTCGTTCCGCCACGTCTGACAAAGTTTTGAGGGTTATTTAAGATATATTCGTAGGTATATTGCTGTAGTGACAGGTTGTCAGCCCATCGCCTAAATTGCAATACACTGAATCCCTCGGATCCCTTAGCTGGTTTTTACAGCATACCCGGGAGGAAATGCAGCTGGCACATTCTATGTTTTTCTCTCGCTCCCAGGCCAGCATGGAAGTTTCGTTTACCCCTATCAGTATGCGGGAAGCTGTCCCTTACACCCCGTATATCTTAGTATAAGATGGCCAGTCGTCTCATTCGCTGGTATTTGACACATTTAAGCTCATAATGTTGACCTTGAACTTTAGTAACCTATAGATGGCCTTATCTTAGTTCCACTTACCGCTTTAAGCACTCGTTTGTTCTTATAAAGCCTCCTGGCCAGATACCCTCTGGCGTGAGCTTGTAACCCGATAGCAAGGCGTCTCATCCGGTGGTACTTGACTCTGGCTAACCAGCCGCGAATGTTGCGTTGTATCTTGATGGCGGCGCGGTTGCGGCGGATTTCTTGGGCTTTGCTGTTAAACAGAGGGTAGAATAAGCAACACATACATACATATAATCACGCCTTTATCCCTGATGGGGTAGGCAGTGCGTTAACTCCCTAAACAAAGGTCGTTCCGCCACGTCTGGCAGTTTTGAGGGTTATTTAAGATAGACTTGTAGGTATATTGCTGTAGTGACAGGTTGTCAGCCCATCGCCTAAATTTAAATATACTGAAACCCTCGAATCCCTTAGCTGGTTTACAATAAGCAACACAGTGGTATAAATTCGTAGTTGCAAAATAAGCGACTTAACTAATTTAAGTCTATACCTGTCATTTCCTATCATGAGAGAACAGAAAGGGATGGAAATAATTGTAGTTAACATTTAGTTAAGTCGTGCCTGCAACGAATCGATAGCACTGAAATAACTGTAAAGTAGATTTTTTAAGTACTAAAGTACTAAAACTAGTCTGTTGTCAAAATATTAATAAAATATCGAAGAAACTCAATATCTTTTCTAGCTAGATATACCCAATATGTTAAAGACGACTTTGACCTTGAATAATTGACTTTGATCGTTTATAGATGACCTTGCCTTTTGATAGATGACCTTGTACTTTGATAGATGACCTTATCTTTTGTTAGATGAACTTGTCAGGAGCCTTGTTGGTTCCTGACTCCCTGCACAATGATTACCAAACAGCATTTTGTACCCACAATGTCTATGAATTTCATGTTACCTACTTAAGTTTGTTTATTTATTTTTGGGAGTAAATAAAGATATATTATAATTATTACTTGACTCGTTGATTTATCAGTATGAACTTGACTTATTGAACTCTGAACTCAACAACAACAACAACATCAGCTTCCATGCTGGACTGGGAGCGACAGAAGAACGTAGAATGTGCCAGCTGCATCTCCTTCCGGGCATGCTGTAAAAACCAGCTAAGGGATTCGAGGGTATATTGTAATTTAGGCGATGGGCTGACAACCTGTCACTACAGCAATATCCAGTTCTATCTTAAACAACCCTCAAAACTTGTCAGACGTGGCGGAACGACCTTTGTTTGGGTTGTTCACGCTCTGCCTAACCCATTAGGGATACAGGCGTGATAGTATGTATGTATGTATGAAATCAACAAATCTATACTTACAGCCTAGCCAGATATCCCCTAGCATGCGCCTGCAATCCTCTCAGAGCGTGTTGTAGCCTCAAGTACTTGCGTCGCGCGACGAATCGCCTCACGCAGGTTTGGACGCGCACGCAGTACAGGCGTTGGATGTCCGCACGGATCTTCTCTAGGTACGCCACCTGTGGAAGGGGTTTTATTTATAATAAAAATAATTGTTGTTGTTGTTGAGTTCAGAGTTCAATAAGTCAAGTTCATACTGATAAATCAACGAGTCAAGTAATAATTATAATATATCTTTATTTACTCCAAAAATAATAAACAAACTTAAGTAGGTAACATGGAATTCATAGACATAGCATATTGTGCAGGAAGTCAGGAACCCAAACTAGGATACCCAGTGCTATGGGCTCCTGACAAGTTAATCTAACAAAGGATAAGGTCATCTATCAAAGTACAAGGTCATCTATCAAAAGGCAAGGTCATCTAACAAAAGATAAGGTCATCTATCAAATTACAAGGTCATCTATCAAATTACAAGGTCATCTATCAACAGGCTTCTTTCATGCTGGACTGGGAGCGAATGAAAAAACATAGAATGTGCTAGCTGCATTTCCTCCCGGGCAAGCTGTAAAAACCAGGGATTCAGTGTATTGCAATTTAGGCGATGGGCTGACAACCTGTCTCTACAGCAATATACCTACAAATCTATCCTAAATAACCCTCAAGACTTTGTCAGTCGTGGCGGAACGACCTTTGTTTAGGTCGTTTACGCTCTGCCTATCCCATTAGGGATAAAGGCGTGATTATATGTATGTATAATAAAAGCCTTTATTTAAAAAAATACTTTAAGAATCATTACATTGTGTGATCTATAAAACATTTTTTTTTTAAGAAAATACATGCCATCCATCAGTTATAAAATACAATCATGCTTAGTAATTAAAGATTAGTAAAATAATAATTTCATTTAAAACTTAAAACAATCACTAGTAATTACATTGCATTAAAAATATTAAACACAATCAATTGAGACATTATATATATACATATATTTAATCTAAGGCCTCCTTTTTTATGAGAAAAATAATATAAATATAAAGCAGCTAAAAGACTTACACATATTTAAAAGAAATAGCACTGTGAGTGTCAATTCTCCAAATGCAGAATGAATCACCTATGCTCCAAAGCAAGTTAATAATACTTGGTTTCGGTAGCTGTCTTTAGAAGTAGTCGTCACACAAACAATCAAAGAAAGAAGCCGGTTAACCTATATTTGCTATTAGGCGATTTAAAAACTCTGACAGCACGGTTAATCGCGACTTACGTGGAATCGACTCGATAAAAAGAAGAATACATTGGAAAAGTAAAACAGAATAAATAAGAATAACAACTTCACACTATGACATTTGGCATTATTTTGGTTGCTCCGAATTGGAATTTGTCGCGATCTATGATGCGTCCGTATCCCGTTAATAGTATATTTCAGTGAAGCCTAAGAAATTGTGCCACATTGCGGTCACAAACCCTATTATGAACAAAAAGAAGGACAAAAGTAAGAATAAGATAAAACGAAGGGAGGGGCGCAAAGTGCGAGTTTCTAATGCTTCTTCTTCATTGTGATATAGTTTTATTTTATTTTGTGACATAGATATAATTTAATTTTCTTTGTAATAGACTCGCTTGTGACTTTCTAAAAGTGTTCTTAGGAATCTATTTGGAAATAAATGATTTGACTTTGACTTTGTTAGGGATAATTATCATCAGATGTTTGACATTTTGATTCAAATTCAAGGCATCTTAAGTTGTCGGTCCTGGTCACTGTCTTTGATAGACATAAACCACGTCAGAGGCTAATTAGGTAATGGCGTTAAATTAGGCGGTTTAAAAACTCTAACACCAGGGTTCATCTCAACTTACGTCGACACAAGGAACCACTGTATAAGAATACGATTTCAACACTGCCATACGGCATCTTTCTTTCACCCAAAGGTTGCCAGGAAAAATTGCTACCTTAGCAATAAGGCCGCCTATGTTGTACTTGTGTTTTGTTGTTATCTGTTGTGTTGTATGATTTGTATTCTTACGTGCAATAAAGTATTTTTATGTTAGATAGATAGATAGATAGATAATAAATTTATTTGTTTTATAAAGACACACACATAAAATTTGTAGTACAAAAAAGGAGACAAAAGTAAACATTTAAACAAACATCAAATTAAAAAGACAAACATAGACGATAAATACAAAACAAACAAATGGTTGTGTGTGTCGCAGTAAACCAAAAGGGCTATAGCTCAGCATAAACGTTTTGCCCTGTTGAGCAAAACACTGATTTTTTGTTATGTTTTTATGTTAAGAAATTGCTACCTTAGCTATAAAACCGCCTATGTTGTACTTGTGTTTTGTTGTTATCTGTTGTGTTGTATGATTTGTATTCTTAAGTGCAATAAAGTATGTTTATGTTTAACTCCCCCCTTACCTGGCCAGCTCTGAAGAATATCTTGGTGGCTCCGAACTGGAATTTGTCGGGGTCTTTGATGTGTCTCTTCAGGATTCTCTCGCAAGTGGATTTGATGTCGTTTCGGTCCACGTCTTTGTGAGGACAGAGGAGACGATATCTGGAAAATATGGTGTATTTTATTATTTTAGGGTGTACGTTAATAAAAAGCTCTTTATTCGGCGCTTTTTCTGTGCTGCGGAAGGCACGTTAAGCCGTTGGTCTCGGTTAATATCGTTTAATACCGTAGATAGTAGTCGTCAAGCCCTGTCAGAGGCCAGTGCTTAACATAACTCATAACTCTGTCCTAATCTAGTATTGAGTCTGGTTTCCCTTCTGGGTTGCGGAGGTCAGATGGCAGTCGCTCTGTGTAAAAACCAGTACCCTCGTTCAATCCCCTAGATTAGGTAGCCGACCCCGTGAGATACGGAATAAGGCTAAGGAGATGATGACGTTAATAAATAGCTCAAGGCTTCGATGTTGTAGTGGATAAGGCCGTTGCCTCCCGATTAAAATTCCACCACATACCAACGGGTTTTTCTGTTTCCGAATTTCATATGTACAGACATACATACATACATACATATAATCACGCCTTTATCCCTAATGGGGTAGGCAGAGCGTAAACGACCTAAGCAAAGGTTCCGCCACGTCTGACAAGTTTTGCGGGTTATTACAGATGATCATGACGTATATTGCTATAGTGACAGGTTGTCAGCCCATCGCCTAAAATTGTAATATACTATAACCCTCGAATCCATTAGCTGGTTTTTACAGCATGCTCTGGAGGTGATGCAGCTGGCACATTCTATGTTTTTCTTTCACTCCCAGTCCAGCATGGAAGAAATGTACAGACAACCTATTACATATCGTATCAGGGCGCTCTCAACCGATAGTATCAAGTTTTATTATTATTATATTAGCCTAAAGTGTCCCACTGCTCGGCGAAGGTCCCCTCTCCCCCCTCTCTCTTTCCAGGCAACACGATCCATGGCTGTTTCCGAACAGTTAGGTTCAAAGTACCTACAAATCTATCTTAAATAACTCTCAAAACTTTGTCAGACGTGGCGGAGCGACCTTTGTCTAGGTCGTTTACGATCTGCCTACCCCATTAGGGATAAAGGCGTGATTATATGTATGTATGTAGGTTCAAAGTCGACCAAGTCATCCAGCCATCGCATCCTCGGTCTCCCTCTGCGCCGACGTTCTTGTGGGACAAATTTTGTGGCTAGTTTGGCCCATCTTTCATCAAAATTGCCCTCAATTTTTGTCAGACGTGGCGAAAGCGCCTTTTACGAGGCGTTTAACGCTCTGCCTACCCCGTAAGGGATAAAGGCGTGATTTATGTATGTATGTTGGCCCTTCTCTCGGGATGCATTCTGCACACATGGCCAGCCCAGTCCCACCCCTTACGCCTGAGTTTTAGAAATCTACATACATATAATCACGCCTTTATCCCTAATGGGGTAGGCAGAGCGTAAACGACCTAAACAAAGGTCGTTCCGCCACGTCTGACATAGTTTTAAGGGTTTTTTAAGATAGATTTGTACGTATATTGCTATAGTGATAGGTTGCCAGCCCATCGCCTAAATTACAATATACTAAAACCCTCGGATCCCGTAGCAGGTTTTTACAGCATGCTCGGGAGGAAATGCAGCTGGCACATTCTATGTTTTTCTCTCACTCCCAGGCCAGCATGGAAGCTACTCCCAGGCCAGCATGGAAGCTACTCCCAGGCCAGCATGGAAGCTCAGCAAGGAAAATCTTACCTATGAAAGAAGTCTTGATACAGCCATCTGGACGGGAAGCCCGCAGCGGATATTCTGATGGTTTCCAACACACCACAAGCTCTGAAACGAACAAAAACATATAGGTTTCTTTTTTTTTTTTTTATATATTTGATAGGCAATCATTTGTCCGCCATCTCACGTGATGGTAAGTGATGATGTAGACTATGATGGAGCATGATTGCCTAGAAAATGCCTGTTCACTCTCGCCTTGAAAAGGCCCAGGTTATAACGTTCCGGAAATAGATCCGCAGGCAGGGAGTTCCACACTTTGGCCGTTCGCATTAAAAATGTATATAGGTCCTTCGTATACTCAGTACCTATATCTTCCATGCATTTTTTGATGAACTAACTTGCATAACTTATGGGTTGCGGAGGTCAGATAGCAGTCGCTCTGTGTAAAAAACAGTACCCTCGTTCAATCCCCTGCATTAGGTAGACGACCCCGTAAGATACGGGATAAGCCTAGGGAGATGAACTTGCATAGCTTGTGTATAAGACAGATCCTAGTATGCTTCCTTGAGGAACTCCAAAAGAAAAGCTACTTTTAAGGAGCGAACTGGGGCGCCACGTAGGCGACATTAATATCAATATAGGTACACAAACACTCGGATCCCTTAGCTGGTTTTTACAGCATGCCCGCGGGAAATGCAGCTGGCACATTCTATGTTTTTCTCTCGCTCCCAGTCCAGCATGGAAGGATGAACCCATTTGTAATTCTTCTAAGCAAGTCGAACCCAGGATCTCATTGTATAAAATTGTGATACATACATACATATAATCACGCCTGTATCCCAAACGGGGTAGGCAGAGCGGAAACAACCCAAACATTGGTCGCTCCGCCACGTCTGACAAAGTTATGACGGTTTATTTAAGATAGATTAGTGGGCATATTGCTGTAGTGACAGGTTGTCAGCCCATCGCCTAAATTGCAATATACTAAAACCCTCGAATCCCTTAGCTAGTTTTTACAGCATGCCCGGGAGGAAATGCAGCTGGCACATTCTATGTTTTTCTCTCTCTCCCAGTCCAGCATGGAAGTATCTCTCTCTCCCAGTCCAGCATGGAAGTAAAATTGTGATCTTGTATGTAAATCTATTTCCAGCCAATAAATCATCTATTTATTTATTTAACAGTTTATTGTACACAAAAACATACACATAACAATTACAAAGGAATCAAGACACAACAGGTACTGCTTATTTCTTAAATGAAATGTCTTACAGCAGACCTAAGAAGTGGGATAGCATAAAACGTAAATCATATTTATCTTTACCTCCGGATCGTAAGCCCACGGCTCTGACCACTAGACCACGGAGGCATTTCATGATTGCTGTAGTGAGAGGTTGTCAGCCCATCGCCTAAATAGCAATATAGGTACAGAAACTCTCAGACCCTTTAGCTGATTTTTACAGCATGCCCGCGGGAAATGCAGCTGGCACATTCTATGTTTTTCTGTCGCTCCTAGGCCAGCATGGAAATGACGGAGTTATGAGATAACATACGTACAAAAAAAGTTGCGGAGGTCAGATGGCAGTCGCTCTGTGTAAAAACCAGTACCTTCGTTTAATCACCTGGATTAGGTAGCCAACCCCGTAAGATACGGGATAAGGCTAGGGAGATGAACTTGCATAGCTTCTGTATAAGACAGATCCTAGTATGCTTCCTTGAGGAACTCCAAAAGAAAAGCTACTTTTAAGGAGCGAACTGGGGCGCGACGTAGGCGACATTAATATCAATATAGGTTCACAAACTCTCGAATCCCTTAGCTGGTTATTACAGCATGCCCGGGAGGAAATGCAGCTGGCACATTTTTCTCTCGCTCCCAGTCCAGCATGGAAGTAATAATTAACAAAGAAATGTCAATCGAACCTACCTCAGCTGGTTGACAGCCCTCGCCGGGTCGAACACGAAGGCCTGTTTAGTGTCATTAGGCTTGATACACCGGACGTAGTGCGGCGTGGTGGCTGAGAGCGTTCTCATCAGCGCAGAGAGTGACGCCCGGAACTGGGCGCCGACCGTTTGCTTGCCGGGGCCGGAGTTCCGCTTGGCCGGTTGCTGGGAAACAAAGAATTACAAGCATACATCATCAGTGAGCTCGCTCCATCGTTGGCTTTGTCACTGCCATCCCTGACCTTGTGACTAGAGTCAAAGTCAAAGTCAAATCATTTATTTCCAAATAGATTCCTAAGAACACTTTTAGAAAGTCACAAGCGAGTCTATTACAAATAAAATTATATCTGTGTCACAAAATAAAATAAAACTATATCACGAGGAAGAAGAAGCATGAGAAACTCGCACTTTGCGCCCCTCCCTTCGTTTTATCTTATTCTTACTGTTGTACATACATACATATAATCACGCCTTTATCCCTGATGGGGTAGGCAGAGCGTAAACGACCTAAACGAAAGGTCGTTCTTGGCACGTCTGACAAAGTTTTGAGCGATATTTAAGATAGACTTGTATATTGCTAAGAATTAGTTGGACAATTATGGTGTTGGTTAAAGGATATGTAGGTTGGTGAACTTTGGTATTGGTTAAGTTTATATTTATTGTTTCTGTTGCAATTGCGAAAAAAAAACCTTATTTGAAACTTTTTATATTAGTGAAAGAATGTGTATTTTTGTGTGTTTAAGTGAATGTGTGAGTTTGTTTTTCAAGTGTGAGTCTGTGTGTATTAGTAACTTAATGTGTGAATTTATGAGAAAATGAGTGTACATTTATGAGCTTTTTATGTGCTTTTGTGTGCATTCATGCGTTTTTATGTGCCGATGTGTGTATTTACGTTTGCATGTGATTTTATAGGTATATGTGTTCGTGTTTTAATTGTTTTATGTGTGTATACGCTTGTTTTGTAGATATGTGTATTTAAGTCTGTCTTATGTGCTAGTGTTTATTAGTGTTTTATTCATGTGTGTTTATAAATGTTTTTTTAAATTTTATTATGTTTTTTGTTTTACCGTTAAGCTCCCGACAGGCATAGAAGGCGTAGTTCTTCTCCTACTTGGGGGTGGTAATGTAGAACTCTGATCAACAGCCGCTGGACCGTCACTCGCAAACATGGCGTGAATGAGACGACACGACGTCGCTGACTTGATGCATTCTAACTGTTCTTCCGAGACTGTATCGCGGTTCTTCTCGAGGAAGCCCCCGGATTGGTACTCCACGTTGTCGGCGAAGTGTTTTATGATGAACGCTGTAAATAAATATAAAACAAATATAAATAATTATTATGAGTGTATGTGTGTGAATCTTCTTCTTCTGTCGAGTTGGTATCGAGTCTATCGACCCGATGAAACCTGGTGTCAGCGTTTTTAAACCCATCAGGCCATTGTGTGTGAATTACATGAAACGAAATATGGTTGACTATGATTTAACTGACAGAGAAAAACCAAACTGAATTTAGTTAAAGAAAAGAGGAATATATTGAAAGTAGTCGGAAACAGAAGAGGAAAGATGCTTGGACACTTGTTAGGATATGATTTACTACTAAATACTATATTAGAAGGATGAATTGAAGGGAGAAGAGGAAGAGGCCGACCTAGAAGAACCTATATGGACTAAATCAAAGAAAAGATTGAAGTCACGTCTTATAGAGAAGTTAAGGAGAAGGCTGAATCCAGAGAAAGTTGGCGATTACTCCACCGACTTTATTATGATGATATAAATTAAAAGACTTATTTCGTCTAAAATTCGGAACAAACTGTTATATATGTTTGTTTTCATAACTTTTTATGTGTATTTGTGTGTCTGTAGTACCAAATAAACATTTGATCTTATTTTATTTTTATAATTTATTTTATCATCTAAAAGTTGTACAATGCTATAAACCTAAACTTCGTAAAAGTTTAACGGGAGATCAGTTGCTCTATCTATCTATCTACAAACAAATGACTTTATGATTTTTCACTAGGCACCATAATACTGTCGCATAAGCATGTAAACACTAAGTTTTACGACCAATATATTTCTGTTCATGTCTGTCATACTGTCGTAGATTGAAAAAAGAGAGAGCACATATTTAATTCACACAGGCAATAAAGTCTCACGTATGTATATTCTTCCATGCTGGACTGGGAGAGATAGAAAAACATAGAATGTTCCAGCTGCCCTTCCTCCCAGGCATGCTGTTGAAGTCAGCAAAAGGGACTCGAGGGTTACAGTGTATTGTAATTTAGGCGATGGGCTGACAACCTGTCACTATAGCAATACATATTACAATCTAAAATTGCCCTCAATTTTTGTCAGACGTGGCGAAAGCGCCTTTTACGAGGCGTTAAACGCTCTGCCTACCCCGTAAGGGATAAAGGCGTGATTTATGTATGTATGTATGTATGTATGTATATGGAAGCTATTGGATCTCAATAAAATTGATTACTGGTTTTGATGTCTAGAAATCTAAATTCTTAAAAGTTTGATAACAGGGTTCATTGGGTTTAAAATGTGATATCAGGGTGCATACGTTCTTCGTCGAAAACTTACTAGCTAGATTAAAGATAGAAATACCTGCATTCCCAAACCGCGGCTTCATGAAGTGCTGATATTTGGCGCACTTATCATGCAGCTTGGAGGCCAGACCCTGGTCGCTCCCTTGTGGAACCCTGCACTCCTCGTCCAGTAAAGCCAGGATGCCCAGTTTGTCTTCAATCAGGTCTATGCAGGGCTGGTTGTCGTAGAAATCTATCATCTTCCAGGATATCTCTTCCTGTAAAAAAAATATGTTAGTTTGATAAGATAAGATAAAATGTATTCGTAACTTTCGGTTACACGTCCTCTTATTAACAATATAGTTAATAAAACATAATTAAGCGTGAGATTACAAAACATAAAATATAACTTAATATCAATATTAAAGATAAATAATAGCGTAATAATCAATATAAAATACATTATTTGTAAGGTGTCGGCGGTAGCGACAGGAAATTATTAAAATCATAGAATATTTATTTCAATAGCCACTTTTTCAATTTTCACTTTTTCATTCGTTTGCGGGACGCTGTCCCTTACACCCCGTATATTTTGTGATATATTCCCCAGTTTGAATAGAACAATTTCTTCCATGCTGGATAGGACTGTGAGCGAGAGAAAAACATAGAAAATGACTGCTGCATTTTCTCCCGGGCATGCTGTAAAAACCAGCTAAGGGATCGGAGGGTATCAGTATATTGCAATTTAGGCGATAAGCTGACAACCTGTTACTACAACAATATACCTACAAATTTATCTCGAATAACCCTCAAAACTTTGTCAAACGTGGCGGAACGACCTTTGTTTAAGTCGTTTACGGTCTGCTTATCCCATGATGAATGCGTGATTATATGCATATATTTTGCTCTTAACTCCTATTTTAAGCAAGCACTCTACGTTTGAAAACTTTGAACCTTTTCACCAGGCGTATTCTTATTTACTGTGTAAAGATTCTAGATAAATAGGCTGTCTCACCTTAATATACTCGTCCTGCTCCAACTTGAACACATGTGAGTTGAACTGTTGTTGTAGTTTCTCGTTCGCGTAGTTGATGCAGAACTGTTCGAACGAGTTGATCTCGAACGTCTCAAAGCCGTAGATATCCAACACACCTAGAAAAAACAAATATTATTTATGGTTTTTTAATTTATACCAGGTGTAAGGGACAGCGTCCCGGAAAATGATAGGGGTTGCTCAGTCAACGACACTGAACAACTATCACCAGGAATTTCTTTCAGGAGATGAATAGAAAAAATTAACTTCCCATACAAAATGACCACCTTGATCAGACGATTTGTATGGAAAATCAATTTTATTTTTCACTTCCTTGAAAAAAGAAATCCTTCTGATAGTTGTTCAGTGTCGTTGACTGACAACCCCTATCAGTTTGCGGGACGCTGTCCATAACACCTCATAGATATCACTCATACGCACACACAAACACTTACTTATTCATAGGCATACACAATCACATTCACTCAGGCACTCTCTCCTACAATCGCACGCACACACAGCCACTTATTCATATAGCAATCACATTCACTTACACTCTCACACACGCTCTAACACCATACATTACCAATAAAATGTTTCCTTATTTAAATTATGGTATCACACATTTACATACCTAGACATACACTATCTATCCGGCACACACACATACACACACACACTCATTCACTCAGCCACACGCACACACTCACACACATACACACACACTCTAATCTTACCAATGAAGTGTTTCTTAGCATGTCCCGTGTCCAAGGCCCTGTTGACCGCACTGACTAGCCATGCGAATAAGTCCCCATACATTCGTTTGGCGAGGGCGTCGCGAGCAAACGCAGCCCTTTGGATGTCCATTCTTGATACTATGACCTGCAAAGATAAAAGCGGTTATTAGAGATGTGAAGCGGTCAAACTACCACGGTACTGTCTGTATTAAAGTCACGTGTTTATTTGCTAACCTGTTCTTATGTCAAACTTAATAAAGTGCCAGCGCTAGCTAAGAATTAGGATTACATACATACTATCACGCCTGTATCCCTAATGGGGTAGGCAGAACGTGAACAACCCAAACAAAGGTCGTTCCGCCACGTCTGACAAGTTTTGAGGGTAGTTTAAGATAGAACTGGATATTGCTGTAGTGACAGGTTGTCAGCCCATCGCCTAAATTACAATATACCCTCGAATCCCTTAGCTGGTTTTTACAGCATGCCCGGGAGGAGATGCAGCTGGCACATTCTACGTTATTCTGTCGCTCCCAGTCCAGCATGGAAGCAATTGAAGAATTAGGATTATGTTGCGAGAATCGACGCTAATGTCTGTTTCTAGGTCTGGGTGTTCTTTGTGGTTGTTTCTGTTTATATCAATGGCACCCCGATACAGGGAACCGTAGTGGGGGCTATGAGTGTCGTGTTTAAATGTATAAATGTGATATAGAGAATGTGTGATGTGTTTTTGTTATTACTTACCTCGTGTGCGGAGGCTATTCGTCTGTGAGTTAACCACCGCGACAGCTCGGCTTTGGACACGCCCAGTAAATTGCACACCGCATTTAGACTCTCGTCTTGAGTCTGGAAGAAATAACAACAAGTGAGAAAAAATATCTTTTCTCCATCATCATAACATAACATAAAAATACATTATTGCACGTAAGAATACAAATCATACAACACAACAGATAACTAAAAAAGAGAAGTACAACGTAGGCGGCCTTGTTGCTAAGGTAGCAATTTCTTCCAGGCAACCTTTGGGTGAAAGAAAAATGCGTAGTGGTAAGCGGGATAGTGCAAACCTAGTCAAATAAGTATCCTAAATACATTACATATAATACATAAATTAAATACAAGCTACTACAAATCCAAATTTATTTTTCTCCTCCTGAAAGGATTTCCTGGTGAAATCGTTCAGTGTCGTTGACTTAGCAACCGATATCAGTTTGCGGGACGCTGTCCCTTACACTTGGTATATTGACATGTAAAAAGGATTTTGTTTTAGGAACGTTTTATAAATTATTTACTTTATAGACATAACGATTAATTTTAAAATCGATATTTGCTGAGTTGAAGACATTTGCAATTTTTAGAAGCTTTTTTTTTTTTTTCAAAATTTATTGTGCACAAAAAACATCATAAACACAGGTCATAAAAAACAAAGACACAACAGGCACTGCTTATTTCTAAAAAGAAATTTCTTACAGCAGACCTACAGAAGTGATAATTTTAAAGATACGTGGATAAAACTTTATTAATATTTTTATTGATTTACATGTTTTTTTTTTATAATTGTTGTAGTATTAAAGTCCTGGTGTTTTGGCGATGCTGTAAGCCGCATGTTTTTGAATAAATAAATTAATATTATGTGATTACTATTTACTTACACTAATGTAGGCGCCATCTTGGTTATCCTTAGGTGCATCTGGATCACATGACATTAGTTCAACGTTACCTAAATGCAGTATACACGCTAATACTGTGAACATGTTCTGTTGTTCAGTTTCGCTTACACCTGCCAAGGAAAAGAGATATTTTTAAAATCACCTAGATTAGGTAGCCAACCCCGAGAGACCTATGTTCCTTTGGGAAAGCTGTTCAGTTTCATGGGTTGGTACAAATTCTTTTGGGTGCATATATCCTTTCTTTTACATGTTTAGATCTAGTGATACGAAGTTGGAGTAGCACTTATTTATCTACTGTTTACTGTACGCAACTAACAGGAAAACAATAATAATAAATGAAAAAGAATAGTCCTCCCACCGACTTACGCTGATGGCCAAACTCTAAGAGATCGTCCAACTGCACAGGACTAGATTTTAGTGGCCAAGTGTTTGCGCTATTCACAGGCACAGAATATATAATAGTAGTACATACAGAATGGACATTCACCTCCCTTCCCCAGTCCGACATACGTCACACTCGGCGCCGGATTGTGGGCCACATTAAGCGTACGCTTAGCGGGCATGGCGCGCGCATGTTTCCCAGTGTAACGAAAATAATAAAGTTTTGTGTTCCAAAGATGGTTAGATACTGTTCTGTGTACGGATGTCTTTCTACCACAAGATATGACTCCAATAGAAACTTTTTTAGATTCCACAGTGATGAGAGACGGTAAGTAAATTCATACAAAATATGCAACCTAATCTATTCTAACTATTCAGTCACAGTGAACACCTTTAAAACGTTGCTTTAATCAAGAACCAGATTAATCAAGTGATGATTATGACCAGTATAACAAATTTTGTCAACCCTTATAACACGCACACAAACACATGCCAAGTGCAACATGCCGTCTGTCGATGTGTGACCAAAATTACATGATAGTTATGAGTGTCCGAGCTGTGACACAGGTGCAGTCTCTATTCCTTCAATCTCTTATTCTGATGGGGATGAGAAATCAGGCGCAAAAACGACTATTTACATGCCCATCCGACAGCATGGGTCATCGTACTTTTCGGACAATCAGGTGATCAGCCTGCAATGTCCTAACCAAACTAGAAACAAGAACACAAAGTCATTGTTCCCCGCCGGGAATCAAACCCGGAACCTCCGGGACGAGAGGCTCAGACTACTAGAGCACGGAGGCATGAAAACAATAATACACAAGAAAAGGCGATTTACGACACAATAAAAAGAAATAAGATTTAACAAGAAAGGCATACACTCACCTAAAGTAGTGAGAGCATTCCTAGTTTCGTTTAATGCTTTGAGATCATCAACACCGTCTATATTAGGACTCCCGCCCTGGTTAAGATATTGGAAGTTGTCTTGGTGATCTGAAACATTCAATACGTTATTTAAATAAGTCTATGTGTGATAGTGAGAGAATGAGTGAATGTATAAGTGCGTTTTTCTTTCTACTTTATATGTGTGATTGTTTAAGTGTGAGTGTAAGACTGTAGGTAGAGGTGTATGTATGTGTGTTTGTGTGTGAATGGGAAAGTGAGAAATACCGGATATCCTACTGTCCATTGGTGTAAATTCAGACCTGTCTTGTCTCGAATTGTGTAACATATTAAGTGCACGGGTGTGTGTGAAAGTATGTGTGAATTAGTTTCGTTCATTTAGTCAAACACCTTTAGGTAACTAAATGCAATTCCGGCATCTGCGTATGAGCAGCACATCGTTGATAAAATATATAATAATATCTCTCCCCAGTAGATTGGTATACAACTCTAGAATTCTCAAGCAGGTAGGTCCTCATACTGACGCCGGATATCCGGTATTGGCTGTATAGTGTTTGATTCAATTCAAGTTTATATACTTGGTGTTTTTTGTTTGTGGTTTATCATATCAGTGACATTGATATTATTGGGCCTGTCTTGTCTACTCATTCACAAATTTGTGCTGAGAGTATGTGTGTGTGAAATTGTATGTAAGAATGTGTGACATATTAAGTGTGTTGTGTGTATGTGTTTATATTTTATGATCAAGCAACTTACCTAAATGCAACTCCGGCATTTGAGTATGAGCAGCGCACAGCTGATAAAATATATGATAATTTCTTTCCCCAGTACTCTGATAGACTACCCTCGATTTCTCAAGCAGGTAGGTCCTCATACTGGCGCCGGATATGCGGTACTGGCTGTCGAAGTGTATCTCTATGAACTTGCCGAACCGGGACGAGTTGTCATTGCGAGTTGTTTTTGCGTTGCCTATCGCCTGGAAAGTTAAAAATTAACTTTAAAAAAATTCAAACCATGTTATAGTACGGGGCTGATAATAATGCACATCGACATGTGGAAGACTATGAGGATTGACAGTCGTTGTACAAGTGTGAGAGAGATAACGCTCTACGAAGCAGAACTTAGTGGATTTTCAATAATTAAGACTGGTAATGGAAGCGAAATAAAAAGCATAGAATGTACCAGCTGCTCCGCTTCCCAGGTATACAGCGAGAAGAGTTTCGATGTTTTACACTTTTGAATTGTCACTATAAAATACGTCTGTTGCGAAGAACATTGCTGTGGATGCTCTGCTTACTCCGCAAGGGATTAGAGCGTGATTATTTCAATGTATTTTGATTTTCACCTCCATACTTTTCTTTCAACTTGTATTTCACTGGCGTTGCCTCCCACTGCAGCGAAATATCTCATCGCGTATTTAGCTGACACGGTCTTTCCCGCTACCAACTCTATAAGGAATAGAAGCGTAATCTCACCTCCATAATAGGACTGGACGCCAGCACTTTTCTCTCAACTTGTGTTTCACTGGCGTTGCCTCCCACTGCAGCGAAATATCTCATTGCGTATTTAGCTGACACGGTCTTTCCCGCTACCAACTCTATAAGGAATAGAAGCGTATTCTCACCTCCATAATAGGACTGGACGCCAGCACTTTTCTCTCAACTTGTGTTTCACTGGCGTTACCTCCCACTGCAGCGAAATATCTCATTGCGTATTTGGCAGACACGGTCTTGCCCGCTACCTACTTCCTAAGAGATACAAGCGTGATTCTCACCTCCATAATAGGACTGGAAGCCAGCACTTTTCTCTCAACTTGTGTTTCACTGGCGTTGCCTCCCACTGCAGCGAAATATCTCATTGCGTATTTGGCTGACACGGTCTTGCCCGCTACCTACTTCCTAAGAGATACAAGCGTGATTCTCACCTCCATAATAGGACTGGAAGCCAGCACTTTTCTCTCAACTTGTGTTTCACTGGCGTTGCCTCCCACTGCAGCGAAATATCTCATTGCGTATTTGGCTGACACGGTCTTGCCCGCTACCTACTTCCTAAGAGATACAAGCGTGATTCTCACCTCCATGATAGGACTGGAAGCCAGCACTTTTCTCTCAACTTGTGTTTCACTGGCGTTGCCTCCCACTGCAGCGAAATATCTCATTGCGTATTTGGCTGACACGGTCTTGCCCGCTACCTACTTCCTAAGAGATACAAGCGTGATTCTCACCTCCATGATAGGACTGGAAGCCAGGACTTTTCTCTCAACTTGTGTTTCACTGGCGTTGCCTCCCACTGCAGCGAAATATCTCATTGCGTATTTGGCTGACACAGTCTTGCCCGCTACCTACTTCCTAAGAGATACAAGCGTGATTCTCACCTCCATAATAGGACTGGAAGCCAGGACTTTTCTCTCAACTTGTGTTTCACTGGCGTTGCCTCCCACTGCAGCGAAATATCTCATTGCGTATTTGGCTGACACAGTCTTGCCCGCTACCTACTTCCTAAGAGATACAAGCGTGATTCTCACCTCCATAATAGGACTGGAAGCCAGCACTTTTCTCTCAACTTGTGTTTCACTGGCGTTGCCTCCCACTGCAGCGAAATATCTCATTGCGTATTTGGCTGACACGGTCTTGCCCGCGCCTGATTCGCCGCTCACTAAAAAATAACAGTAAAATTAAGCAACAAAAGGAAATTGCACCAGGACCAGTGTCGCTGCTCTAATGAAGTGAGCTACCGTGCCTCCAAACACTCCGACGAAAGAAGCGTCTTAAGGCTGCCACGGAAATCGAATCCCAAACAAAAGATAGTTACATTATGATTTTTAAATGGTTAGACCAGACTGGACCATTCTTCCATGCTGGACTGGGAGCGAGAGAAAACATAAATTGTGCTAGCTGCATTTCCTCCCGGGCATGCTGTAAGACCCAGCTAAGGGGTCCAAATGTTTCTGTATATTGTATATTGCAATTTAGGCGATAGGCTGACAACCTGTCATTATAGCAATATACTTACAAAATCTATCTTAATAACCCTTAAAACTTTGTCAGACTTGGCGGAATAACCTTTGTTTAGGTCGTTTGCGCTCTGCCTACCCCATTAGAGATAAAGGTGTGATCTTCTTCTTCTGTCAAGTGGGTATCAGGTCTATCGACCCGATGAACCCTAGTTTCTGAGTTTTTAAACTGCTTAGTAGCACAACTATCAGGCCTCTGACATGGTTTTTAAGTAACGACCACTATCAAAGACAGCGACCGGGACCAACGGCTTAACGTGCCCTCCGAAGCACGAAATCTTTATCTTTTCGGGCAATCAGGTGATTCAGCCTGCAATGTCCTAACCAAACTGGGGAAAATTCACAAAGTGATAAATACTCAAATATCAACTTTGTGTTTCCCCTCTGGGAATCGAACCCAGGACCTCCGGATCGGGAGTCCATGGCACAAGCCACTAGACCACGGAGGCAGTAAAAAAAAAGGTGTGATTATATGTATGTATACATTCTATGTTTTTCTCTCGCTCCCAGGCCAGCATGGCATGGCATCTGAATGTATATAAGTATAAAAGTTTCAACACATGTCCGGTAGGATCTCGATCCTTTCGTCACAACATCTGTAGGTCTGCTGTAAGAAATTTCTTTTTAGAAATAAGCAGTGCCTGTTGTGTCTTTGTTTTTTATGCACTGTGTTTATGATGTTTTTTGTGTTACAACATACATATACATACATATAATCACGCCTTTATCCCTAATGGGATAGGCAGAGCGTTTAACGCCTCGTAAAAGGCGCTTTCGCCACGTCTGACAAAAGATGAGAGCAATTTTAGATTGTACGAGGGTGGATTGAAAAATATTCGGCCTGACACAGAACCACTCAATTTTAAAAATCGAAACTACTCCATAATTCAGTTCAGTTCAAACTTGCGAACTGTGCGAAGTTTCAAATGTGTGCGATAATTACTAGTGATTAAATAAATTTATTTATCAAGCAATCCGACGTGATTTCGGAAAATGGAGAAAATTGAGCAGCGGGCTGTTGTTAAGTACCTCCATAAGAAGGGGTTATCACCGAAGGCCATCCATGAAGATATGGTCAGTACTTTAAGTGATTCCGCCTTGTCATATTCATCAGTCAAAAAATGGGTAGCTGAATTTAAGCGTGGTAGAGAGAGCGTGAAAGACGAACCCCGCTCTGGAAGGCCTTCAACCTCCACTACTGAGGAAAATATTGGAAAAGTACTGGATTTAATTATAGGAGACCGCAGATTAAAAATTAAGGAGATAGCTGAGATTATAGGCATCTCCTATGAACGAACACAAAACATCATAGTCAACGAATTGGGTTTCCACAAGGTTTCGGCGAGGTGGGTCCCACGGCTGCTTTCAATGGAACAAAAAAGAACGCGGTTGACTATTTCACGCGACTGTTTGGAATTATTTGAAGCTGATCCAGATGATTTTTTGAATCGTTTTGTTACTATGGACGAAACATGGGTGCATTACAGTACACCGGAAACAAAACAACAATCGAAGCAATGGAGAAGACCCGGTTCACCACCCCCTAAAAAGGCTAAGTCAATTTTGTCGGCAAGTAAGGTGATGGCTTCAGTATTTTGGGACTCAAAGGGTATAATTATGATAGATTATCTTGAAAAGGGCCGTACTATAAACTCTGATTACTACTGCACCTTACTACGTCGTTTACGTGAGGAAATTAAAGAAAAACGCCCTGGAAAACTGAGGAAAAAAGTCCTGTTTCATCAGGATAATGCACGTGTTCACACATCGGTGCAATCAATGGCTGAAATTAGTAACAGTGGCTTTGAATTGTTACCGCACCCGCCTTATTCACCTGATTTGGCACCATCCGACTTTTTTTTGTTCCCTAACTTAAAAAAGCATTTGGGGGGTCAGAAATTCTCCACAAACGATGAAGTCAAAGCAGCAGTAGACGCGTATTTTGACTCTATGGAAGAATCTTTTTTTTTTAAAGGTCTAAACGCTTGGCAGGGGAGATGGCGTAAGTGTATTGAACTTGATGGTGATTACGTAGAAAAATAAAAATATAATAAATTTTATTTGTGTTTATTTTCTTGGTCAGGCCGAATACATTTCAATCCACCCTCGTAATATGTATTGCTTTAGTGACAGGTTGTCAACCAATCGCCTAAATTACAATACACTGTAACCCTCGAGTCCCTTTTGCTGACTTCAACAGCATGCCCGGGAGGAAGGGCAGCTGGAACATTCTATGTTTTTCTATCTCTCCCAGTCCAGCATGGAAGAATACAATAAATTGTTAAATAAATAAATAAATAAAAAAACATCTGACCAGGAGGGTAGCTACCCTTTTCCGATCCGTCGTCGGAAGGAAACTCTAAAGTTCTCTTACCAATAATACTCTGATCCCGTTTCTCCCGTTCTAGTTTAGTGTAGGCTTCTTCAGACACCGCGAATATGTGAGGGTCGAGGTCTCCCATGGCCTGACCTCGGTACGCCATGATCGTTTCATCGCCTGGGGAAAACACAAGAAATAATTGTTTAAAAATAAATGTCGCTTATCACTTCATAACTAATAGAGTAGTGAATTTGTGGAACAAACTCCCCGATGAAGTTGTATCAGCTCCATCTGTTAATGCTTTTAAAAATAGACCGGACAACTGGTGTAAAAAGAATAAAGACAAAATTAATAGTTAATACTGTGTGTGTGTGTGTGTGTGTACTGTGCTTAGTAAGAACATTTATAAACAATTATGCACCATATTAACTGAACAATAGACTTTATAATAATAGTGAATAGTGATAACCGAACAACATAAATCCAACACTGATAGGACCTATCAGCATATATATGCTGCCTGTCCTCAAAATAATAATAATAATAAAAATAAAATAAAAATGCTTTATTTTAGATTTCGAGATCCATACAGTAGTTATAATGTTGTTATTAAAGACACTTGTACTTGTTTCACTTAATATAATTTAATCCTACCGGTTTCGCTAACTTATAGCATCATCAGGGATTTTATAAATATTATACACAACACATCACAAAAAAATTGTTGCACTTCGTTCGCTAAATATAAACGGTTTATTTAAAATGTTCTATGTGTTGTGTATGATGTGTATAAAATCCCTGATGATGCTATAAGTTAGCGAAACCGGTAGGATTATATTAAGTTAATTTTCTATCGAGTGGGTATCGAGTCTATGGACCCGATGAACCCTGGTGTCAGAGTTTTTAAACCGCCTAGTAACACAACTATCAGGCCTCTGACATGGTTTTGTGTAACGACCACTATCAAAGACAGCGACCGGGACCGACGGCTTAACATGCCCTCCGAAGCACGAAATCTTTTTCTTTTCGGACAATCAGGTGATTCAGCCTGCAATGTCCTAACCAAACTGGGGAAAAAATCACAAAGTGATAAATTCTCAAATATCAACTTTGTGTTTCCCCCCTGGGAATCGAACCCAGGACCACCGGATCAGGAGTCCATGGTACTAGCCACTAGACCACGGAGGTAGTTAAAATAAAATAAAAATGCTTTATTTCAGACTAGCGGCCCGCCCAGTGTTTCTCTACTATATTAGGCATTATACATAGAAACCTTCCTCTTGAATCACTCTATCCATTAAAAGAAACCACATCAAAATCCGTTGCGTAGTTTTAAAGATCTAAGCATACATAGGGATATAGGGACAGAGAAAGCGACTTTGTTTTATACTATGTAGTGATTTCGAGATCCATACAGTAGTTAGTTAGTTATCTTTACATAGGTACAAACACTTATTTTAAGAGGCCTCGTCGCGAGCGGTGGCGCCCTCACTCGTTAAAAAGTCATAACTCGCAAAATATTATCCTTTTCAAAACTTTTCTCTGTCACTTCTTTAGATTTAGACTTAAGGATTTTTAAGAAGTAATGAATTGAAGAGCAATTAGTACCGGGCAGTTACTATCGAAATTATTGCTAAACACGGCCGCTTTTGGCGGAAATTTCGATAGTAACTCCAGGGTACTATTTGCTCCTCAATGTATTACTTCTTAAAAATATTTAGGTCTAAATCTAAGGAAGTGTCAGAGAAAAGTTTTGAAAATGTCTATATTTTGCGAGTTATGATTTTTTAAGAGGTGAGGGCGCCACCGCTCGCGTAGGTAGTAGGTAGGATTTCAATGTGATAAATAAATGATAGGTATAGTTTTGGATTCTGACGATGATAAGATAATGATAAATGATGGCTTGCAAAATGACGTTACACGCCTCGTTTTACGCAAAATAAGAAAGCTTATTAACATAGCAATTTGATTTGCAACTTTTTGGGCTGAGAAAATTCGATTTGCCGCGACACGCAATTAAGCAAAGAAGAAAATAGTAATATCAATTCATAATTAAATGTTAATGTTTTTCTCTTATTTTGCAACTATTTATTTTGAGGATTTGAAGAAAATAATAAATTCGTTTCTGGCAGGACTCGAACCTGCGTCTCTGGAATGCCGGTCAATCACTCTACCAACTGAGCTACAGAAACGGTAGCGGGATTGACGAATTTATCATAGTTTTCTTATGTACACGTAATAGCTCTCTTATAGATCTCTTATAGAGATAAGCTCGCCTGTTGTGTCCTAGTTCTAAGTTCAACTGTATGTGTAAATGTTTAATACAATAAAGAATATATATAATAGCGACGTTAGCGACATCTAGCTATGTAGTACACAGTTTTGCATCTATCGTCGTTTTAACAGACGTGTGTTGATTTTTAAATTCCATGCTGGCCTGGGAGCGAGAGAAAAACATAGAATGTGCCAGCTGCATTTCCTCCCGGGCGTGCTGTAAAAACCAGCTAACGGATCCGAGGGTTTCAGTATATTGTAATTTAGGCGATGGGCTGACCACCTGTCACTAAGCAATATACCTTCAAATCTATCTTAAATGACCCTCAAAACTTTGTCAGACGTGGCGAAACGACCTTTGTTTAGGTCGTTTACGCTCTGCCTACCCCATTAGGGATAAAGTAGTGACTATATGTATGTATGTGTTGATTTTTCACAGAACCATCTTACGTCTTCTATTTTACTTTGTACTTTAGTTTTTATTTCATTTGTTCTCAATTCCTGTTGTTTTTGTTTTATGTGCAACTAGCGACCCGCCCCGGCTTCGCACGGAAATTATCAGTGTTTCTCTACTATATTATGCATGTGTTATACATATAAACCTTCCTCTTGAATCACTCTATCCATTAAAAGAAACCGCATCAAAATCCGTTGCGTAGTTTTAAAGATTTATGCATACATAGGGATATAGGGACAGAGAAAGCGACTTTGTTTTATACTATGTAGTGATTTCGAGATCCATACAGTAGTTAGTTAATTTGTTATCACTACATAGGTACAAAGAGGGCGCCACCGCTCGGGTAGGTAGTAGATAGGATTTCAATGTGATAAATAAATGATAGGTATAATTTTGGATTCTGATGATGAATCATCATATGCTGGGCAAAGGCCTCCCTCCCCTCCCTCCAAGACTGCCTATTTTGTGCTTCTACCAGCCATATCCTTCTATCTATCTTAAAATTGTGCCACCCTGAATTCTTCTTCTTCTTCTTCTTCTTCTTCTATCGAGTCGACGGCAAGTCAAACCCCATCTCAAATTACTCTAGCCCAGTAGTCGGCAACTCTCACCGCATCTGCTGTGGCTTGCATCAATTGCTCTCTCGTACAGGTGGTAGGGCACATAGAGCACGATATTAGATGGGCCATGGTTTGTGGGTCAACTCCGCATTTGCACCGAAGGTCGGGGTCACGTGTAAATCCCCACCCGAAGCGGTTATCTTTGCTCCGGCCGACTTGAGTTCGGAGCCTATTTAAAGATTTCCAAGTCGGCCTCGCCAGATTGTGTCCAGGCGGGAGATTTTCCGACAGCGGCACAAAGGGCAAAGGCAGATAAGCTTTATCCTTCCATAACCGGCATCTAGCTTGTTGCGGGGCCTCTTCAGAAATTGGACTGACACACTTCATAAAGCTCTTGCGGCTTCAGATTGGCTGAATTGACACTAATATTTAGTTAAACCGAATCGACATATATTTCTCTCCTCGTGTCGGACTCACCATAAATTGGAAGATCATAGTAAGGATTGATAGCAACCAGCACAATGCCGCAGTACGTGTAGATGGCGTTGCGATCGCAGAACCTAAAAACATTACAATTATTTATTTCAGATAAAAATCCATATACAGTACATTACAATAATTCAGAATTCAGTCAATAATGTATTTTTAAATCTTATACAAAAATACAAATACAAAATTTCTTCCATGCTGGACTGGGAGAGATAGAAAAACATAGAATGTTCCAGCTGCCCTTCCTCCCGGGCATGCTGTTGAAGTCAGCAAAAGGGACTCGAGGGTTACAGTGTATTGTAATTTAGGCGATGGGCTGACAACCTGTCACTAAAGCAATACATATTACAATCTAAAATTGCCCTCAATTTTTGTCAGACGTGGCGAAAGCGCCATTTACGAGGCGTTAAACGCTCTGCCTACCCCTTAAGGGATAAAGGCGTGATTTATGTATGTATGTACAAATACAAAATTATTTATTTAAAATGGACCAGAATAATTACAGGGTTCACTGTGATACGCTCACTAGGCTAGGACTGTGCTGTGAGTATCTACATATAATCATATATCTTGAATGGCCCTCAAAACTTTGTCAGACGTGGCGACCTTTGTTTGTGTCGTTTGCGCTCTGCCTACCCCATTAGGGATAAAGGCGTGACTCTATGTACGTATTCCATAAAAATGTTTTCTCTATAACTAAAAACTTTATCATCATCTCCCTAGCCTTTATCCCGTACCACGGTCGGCTACCTAATCTAGGGGATTGGACGAGGGTACTGGTTTTTAAACAGAGCGACTGCCATCTGACCTCCGCAACCCAGAAGGGAAACCAGACCCAATCCTAGATTAGGTCAGTTTTCAAGCCGCCAATGCTTAGCACTGGCCTCTGACATGGCTTAACGACTACAAACTAAAAACTTTATGTTAAGTACAAAAATTACGCAATTCAGTGAAACTATCTTGTATTCAAAACCTTGTCAGATGGCATGTTTACACAAGTGTGGAAATGCAAATGTTTTCAGATGTTTCTGTAATCTCAACTTGGTCAGTTTCATCTACAAAATTATAATTATCATCTACCTACATAGCAATTTAACCATTTCTTTCTCTTCATTATAAAGAGTGTAAAGAACAGCATACCGAAAACTGAAAGGATTTGCTCAGTCAACGAAACTGAACAACTTTCACCAGAAAATTCTTTCAGGAAATGAAAAACAATGACTTTGCTATACAAAATGACCACCTCGAACGGACAATTTGTATGGGAAAGCCAAAATATTAATTCGTTTTGTAAAAGAATTTCCTGGTGAAGGATGTTCAGCTTCAGATTTATCTATTTTTCGTTGACTGAACAACCCCTATTACTTTTTAGTACGCTGTCCCTTACACTCGGTTTAGGACAAGGCTTACAGAGCAGGGAGAACGATTTTTATGACAGCTACAGTTTACGCGTCTGACATGGTTTTGTATAATGACCATTGAGAAACCTTGACCGACGGCTTAAAGTGCTCTTCGAAGCATGGAAAGCCATGCGGAAATCTTTATTTATTTTTTGCAGATGATCAGGTAATTCAACCTGCATTGATGTCCTATTTAATATAACTAACTATATATATGTGTCTAACTTGAAAAAATAATTTTTCACTTATAAAGCACACATCACACAAAGGTTCGCTGTTCAAAAGGACAGCACGCTTTCTATCTCCTAAGATACAGGTTCTAACCTAGTTTGGGAGGCAGAGTTTCACAGTCACTTAATCTTGTTAGTTCTTAAATGTTTTTAAAAACTATGTAACTAAATGTAAGTGCATTAGGTTTTTTTATATTTTTTGCTTAAATAAAGCTTTTTATTATTATTTTTACTATTTTATTATTCAAATAGGGAAAAATCTCACAACAGTCTTTTTAGCGAGTGGGTTTTTTGAGTCGAACAACGAACCGATGAACCCTGGTGTCAGAGTTTTAAAACCGCCTAGTAGCATAGCTAGCGATTGAGACAGACTTAAAGATTAAAAATACCATCTTTGTGTTCTCCGTTTAGAAATCGAACCCACGATCTCCGGATCGAGAGCCCAAGGCCTCAGACAACTGGACCTAAGAGGCAGGTCAGATCATTACCTGACTCGAAGGTTATGTAGGACGGCAGGCTCGTGAAGGTAGGACAGTGACGTCAGATCGTTCTGACCAATCAGCAGCGACGGATTGCGGAGCGGCGGCATTTTCTTTTCATCCGTGATCTGTAAAGAGAAAATGCGCATGAAGCACGCCTGACGGAGTTGGCAGAGCGTCAACGGTTGAGTAAAAGCTCCCCTTTAGAAACTCTCTCTTTAGAACTGTGTCCTGAGATTTTCCTTGACGCCCTCCACCGCGCCGAGACGTAGGGGGAGACCCCGACAATGCTCATTTTTACCTATAGCCCTGCCAGGAATTAAAAGTACCTGTCATAGAGAAAAACTGTTAAACTGACTGCCTCCGTGGTCTAGTGGCTAGTGCCATGGACTCCTGATCCGGAGGTCCTGGGTTCGATTCCCGGGGGGGAAACACAATGTTGATATTTGAGAATTTATCACTTTGTGAATTTTTCCTCAGTTTGGTTAGGACATTGCAGGCTGAATCACCTGATTGTCCGAAAAACAAAAACATTTCGTGCTTCGGAGGGCACGTTAAGCCGTCGGTCCCGGTCGCTGTCTTTGATAGTGGTCGTAACTTAAACCATGTCAGAGGCCTGATAGTTGTGCTACTAGGCGGTTTAAAACTCTGACACCAGGGTTCATCGGGTCGATAGACTCGATACCCACTCGACAGAAGAAGAAGAAGATAGAGAAAAACTGAGACAGAATAAGAGAGGGACTTATGCATTTCCTATAAGCCCTTCTCTATGGTACCTCTAGACAGGTATTTTTAATTCCTGACAGGGCTATAATAAGTTTATTTTACCCAAGACTAGGCTGCATGGTCTATGTTTCTTTAGCCTATCCTACAAAGAGTACTTGTCAAAAAAGATGTAGTTAAGTGGAAAGCCATTAATCAAGATTAAAAAGATGTATGGTGCATAATGTCATAATGCCAGATGTCATCGAAATATAGAAAATAAACAATTTAAAATTCTAGATTTTTTAACGAACTGGATAAATCTATCTAAATAAAACCATGAGTTGAAGTACATTCAACACAGGAACAAATACGTTTCAAAAATGTGGGTACCTATCATCACAAAAACCGTTACTTTTCCAACGGTGAAGAAGTGGCCGAAAGATTCTAAAATTAATACGTACTGTGTCTTCAGATACATTTTCAAAATACTCGATTAAAGGATGGCGAGGCATCTTAGTAAAATTGCTATAAATATTCCTTAAGAGATTTAAGTTACGTTAAGTTAAGATTTACAGAAACCATGTAAAAGTGGGTATAAGATCAATGAGTCACCTGTTTGTTATGACTTTTTACTTTTTTATTTTCTTGGCTTGGAAAACAGCATTTTACAAGCAAAGCGAGCGAAGAGGGCGGGAGATATGAAAATAAATAATCAGAAGCGAACGCGCAATATCACGAAAGAATACAGAGTTAAGAAGTAAGTAACCAATCATCTTTTATTTTTAATATTTGACACTTAGTAGTGTTAATGCTTTTAAACCACTAAATATACATACGAAAAAAAATCGTACGGGAGGGATTCGAACCCACGACCAGCCGATGCCCTAACCGCTGGGCCTCCCGGGTATTTTTTTTCGTGTGTATATTTAGAGGTTTTAAGTAACTCATTAAATATAAGCGAATCTATTAAAAGTTTACCTTTATTCTAAAACTAAGTAAGGTATCAACAACATCAGCCTCAGCAGTCCACTGCTGGACATGGGCCTGCCCAAAATTGGGGTATATGCCATACTCACCACGCTTGGCAGGCGGGTTGGCGAGCGCAGTAGAAGTTTTCAATTCACAGGGAACGATGCTGCCCATTCCCTGGATTTATCCCTTAGTTGCCTTTTAGGACACCCACGGGAAGTTATGGGGTGATGCTATTTTTCTTCTTCTACTTCTGTCGAGTACCCACTCGACAGAAGTAGAAGAAGAAAAATATCGAGTCTATGGACCCGATGAACCCTGGTGTCAGAGTTTTTAAACCGCCTAGTAGCACAACTATCAGGCCTCTGACATTTTGTGTAACGACCACTATCAAAGACAGCGACCGGGAACAACGGCTTAACGTGCCCTCCGAAGCACGAAATCTTTTTCTTTTTGGACAATCAGGTGATTCAGCCCTAACCAAATTGGGGAAAAATTCACTAAGTGATAAATTCTCAAATATCAACTTTGAGCTTTCCCCCTGGGAATCGAACCCAGGACCTCCGGATCGGGAGTCCATGGCACTAGCCACTAGACCACGGAGGCAGTTAAAGTTAAGTTAGATGCTATTCTAACCCGGCACCTCACGGGGGGAGTTTGGAATACTACAGGGCAAATCCGTGGAAACCCCTCACCTTCTTCTTCTTTTCGTATCAATGGCAAATGTCAAACAGTCGATCTCCAATAGTCGGCGACGCCAACTGCCCGTAGATTAGCCTCGAGTAAGTCTTCTGCAGTGCAGGTGATGGGGAGGTTGGGGCATGACAGCAAGTGGTCCATAGTTTGAGTAGCCCCGCAACCACACTTGTCGTCACCAGAATAACCCCATCTCTTCTTATTCACGCCGCACCTTCCAACCCCTGATCGTAGCCTATTAAGAGATTTCCAGGTAGCCCACGGAAGCTTCCGTAGTTGGGAACTTTTCTACCCACCGCTCGAGCCTAGCATCACTTGCATCTTTCCCCTCACCTTGATCTGCCGCATCTCCCCCGAAGCGTCGATCTTGACGATGAGCACCCCGGAGCGGAAGTCTGACGTCACCGTTCCGCTCTCCCATACTTTCTCCGGGTGTTCCACCCATATCCGGGCACCCTGTAGATGATAAAACAGTTATCACTACATAGTATACAACAAAGTCGCTTTCTACATAAATACACATTACAGTCTAAAATTTGCCCTCAATTTTTGTCAGACGTGGCGAAAGCGCCTTTTAAGAGGCGTTAAACGCTCTGCCTACCCCGTAAGGGATAAAGGCGTGATTTATGTATGTATGTACATAAAATCACGCCTTTATCCCTTACGGGGTAGGCAGAGCTTAAACGCCTCGTAACAGGCGCTTTCGCCACGTCTGACAAAAATTGAGGGCAAATTTTAGACTGTAATAATTTGTATTGCTGTAGTGACAGGTTGTCAGCCCATCGCCTAAATTACAATACACTGTAACCCTCGAATCCCTTTTGCTGACTTCTACAGTATGCCCGGGAGGAAGGGCAGCTGGAACATTCTATGTTTTTCTATCTCTCCCAGTCCAGCATTGAAGGAAAAAAAACCTCTTTCTCTGTCCCTATATCCCTATCTTCCATGCTGTACTGGGAGCGAGAGAAAAACATAGACTGTGCCAGCTGCATTTCCCCCCGGGCATGCTGTAAAAACCAGCTAAGGGATCCGAGGGCAGTATATTGCAATTTAGGCGATAGGCTGACAACCTGTCACTATAGCAATATACCTATAATATCTTAAATAACCCTCAAAACTTTGTCAGACGTGGAGAAACGACCTTTATTTAGTTCGTTTACGCTCTGCCTACCCCATTAGGTATAAAGGCGTGATTATATGTATGTATGTATGTATTTGCACATCCCTATGTATGCTTAGATCTTTAAAACTACGCAACGAATTTTGATGTGGTTTCTTTTAATGGATAGAGTGATTCAAGAGAAAGGTTCATATGTATAATACATGCATAATATAGTAGAGAAACACTGATGATTTCCTTGCGAAGCCGGGGCGGGTTGCTAGTTTTATATACAATACATCATGCTGGCCTGGGAGCGAGAAAAAAACATAGAATGAGCCAGCTGCATTTCGTCCTCAAAAACCAGCTAAGGGATCCGAGGGTTTCAGTATATTGTAATTTAGGCGATGGACTGACAACCTATAACTACAGCAATATACCTACAAATCTATCGTAAATAACCCTCAAAACTTTGTCAGACGTGGCGCTATGACCTTTGTTTAGGTCGTTTACGTTCTGCCTACCCCATTAGGGATAAAGGCGTGATTATATGTATGTATGTATGTAAGACAGACAATATAACAGAATAAAAGTACAACACTGGAGTAAAAAAAATGCTGGTCATATTTTTCTTCCCAACTGAACAACTTTCCCCAAGGAACAAAGATCGAAATATATTTTAAAAAGAGGACCTCCCATATTAATTGACTCAAGCCGCTGACACCATTTGAATGGAAACCAGGGAGGGCAATGTTTTTTCGTATTTCGTCCTATTTTCCTTGGGGTTAGTTGTTCAGTTTCACAACTAACTAAACTGTTGGTAGAATCACACCCTAAAATATGACCAGCATACTTTTTTTTACTCCTTGAACACCTGATACGGTATGACACCTTTTTTAAAACCATTGTAGAATTTCTTCCATGCTGGGCTGGGAGCGAGAGAAAAACATAGAATGTGCCAGCTGCATTTCTTCCCGGGTATGCTGTAAAAACCAGCTAAGGGATCCGAGGGTTTCAGTATATTGTAATTTAGGCGATGGGCTGACAACCTGTCACTACAGCAATATACTTACAAATCTATCTTAAATAACCCTCAAAACTTTGTCAGACGTGGCGGAATGACCTCTGTTTGGGTCGTTTACGCTCTGCCTACCCCATTAGGGATAAAGGCGTGATTATATGTATGTATGTATGTAGAAGGGAAAATTGAAGGAAAGCGAGGAAAAGGTAGACCGAGACTTAGTTATATCGATCACTAGCGACCCGCCCCGGCTTCGCACGCAAATTATCAGTGTTTCTCTACTATATTATGCATGTATTATACATATAAACCTAACTCTTGAATCACTCTATCCATTAAAAGAAACCGCATAAAAATCCGTTGCGTAGTTTTAAAGATTTATGCATACATAGGGATATAGGGACAGAGAAAGCGACTTTGTTTTATACTATGTAGTGGAGTAAAGGAAAAAGTAAATGCCAAATCGTATCAGGATATCAAAGAACTGGCCAATGATAGCGAAAAATGGAAGTTGCTCCACCGACAAGAGCCCAGCTCTTAAGTGAAAGAAGAATTACAGATACTTGATAATTATTGGCAATATATTGTCATTAGGCAACCAAAACCTGCTATGTAACATTATTTCATACATACATACATATAATCACGCCTTTATCCCTAATGGGGTAGGCAGAGCGTAAACGACCTAAACAAAGGTCGTTCCGCCACGTCTGACAAAGTTTTGAGAATTATTGAAGATGGATTTGTACGTATATTGCTGTAGTGACAGGTTGTCAGCCCATCGCCTAAATTGCAATATACTGAAACCCTCAGATCCCTTAGCTGCTGCTTTCTTCCATGCTGGACTGGGAGCGAAATAAAAACATAGAATGTGCCAGCTGCATTTCCTCCCGGGCATGCTGTAAAAAACATTTTTTTAATCTGCTTTTTAGTGTGGATCATGATTTCCAAATTCTTGTTTGTTTATGTTTTTAGATGTATTCAGTTAAATTACTTATTGTGAAAATAAAGCAACTAATCATTATCATAGACATTAAAAATATCAACATTCTGAACAGTAAGCCCGAAAAGTATTAAGTTTGTTTTGGCTCCAAAAAAAAAACTTTAATTTAGTTTTTTATTGTATTTGCTGTGCTGACTCAGAAAGGAAATATGAAGTGATAAATACTTTACATATCCTGTTTTAATCTGCTTATGGAATTTATGTGTCATATCTCTACATAGTATAAAACAAAGTCGCTCTCTCTGTCCCTATATCCCTATCTATGCATAAATCTTTAAAACATGGATTTTCAGATCTTTACATGAAAATAGAATTATATTTATATTTTATAATTCTAAGAGGAGTTCAATTACTTCAATGCTGGACTGGGACCGAGTAAAACATAGAATGTGCCAGCTGCATTTCCTCCCGGGCATACTGTAAAAACCAGCTAAGGGATCGGAGTGTTTCAGTATATTGTAATTTAGGCGATGGCCTGACAACCTGTCACTACAGCAATATACCTACAAATCTATCTTAAAACTTTGTCAGACATGACGGAATGACCTTTGTTTAGATTGTTTACACTCTGCCTACCCCATTAGGGATAAAGGCGTGATTATATGTATGTATGTAAGAGGAGTTAATTAATGTATATTGTGATTTATTAATTGATTCATGCTTCATATTAAATAAGTTTATTTTATTAATAACTGTCAATTTTGAGAGTGAATACTTAAATTCCATATTCAAATATCTATATTACTATTGAATTAAACCCATGACCATCTGCTTAACAAGCAGATACACTGCTAACTAGAGTGTAGGTGATTATGGCAAACATTAAAAGTTATTACTACATGACTTAACAAAGAAATACAGTACCTATAGGGTAAAATATTTTAAGAATAAACTTTCTTTCTTCCTCTCGCATACAAAAACCAATGATCGATTTATAGTTAGTTTTATTAACATTCAGTTATCAGTACTAATGTCTTTTGTGGCCCTTATTCAGCTTTATCATTGCAACTTAGCAGAGTATCAAATTTCGCAACCGCAGTCAATTTTACCTTGTTACAAAAATATGCTTTACAGTTGACTTCTTTAAATTTGTAAAGAAAAAGCAGGTTATGAGCCGCAAAACAAGTTGGTATGTATAACTCAATGAAAAACGGAGTATATAGGTGATTATGGCAATCATTTAAAGTTATTAACGGTCAGAGTAAAAGAAAGGGGGGTGCCTACTAAAACACCAAAAAAAAAACAATTGCTCTCCCTCTCGCAACCAAAAATCAATTGATCATCTGATGTGATGACATTAGGCTGATCAATTTACAATGGGAAATCATCTGTTCAAACCACCTAATTTACCACTGAACACCTAATTAAATCTATAATGATCTCATCAAGATATAGTTAACAAACCAAACATAATGAGATAATGCTATTATCACTATTAGATTGTTGAATGGATAGTTCCTGTGCATGAGCATGAAATTGTTTTTAATAATCTCGGTAGTAATATTACAATAATGATAAATATTCATGAGTACTGAACAGTGTACAATCTGTCTGCATAGATAGTAAAAGTGATGCAATTATTTTCGCCCACTGGACAATCTACAATCAATTTAAAACGGCCAGTGATATTGCAAAACAAGGAAGAATTTTTAAACGAAATCCAGTGTTCGAAATTCAAATATTCGAAGGAAATAAAAACAAATGGGCAGAAACCAAAAAGTTTGCATTCGCTCACCTTGGTGTAAAGCTCTTTCGTCGTCATGTTGACGAAGTTTTCGACTGGATTGTTGGAAAACCCGATGGACAAGTTATCACTTCATTTCACGACAAGCTCGGAGATTCGCAAATCCATTTTCTAAACAAGGTAGATTCGAAAATTCGCTAATTTTCTCAAAATGCAAGACGTCACTGCATTGTTATTGACATGTGTCAAAGTGATAAAAATTGGGTTTATCAGTATCGTCGGGCTTAATTAAATTAACTTGGAGACGGAAAAGTGTTTCCACGTCGATAGACCGTCATAATTTCCATAGGGAAATGGAAATTCTTATAAGAAACTAATAGGAACATAAAAACAAACATGCAACAATAGGAATCGAAAGTTTTTCTTATCTTCGAATTCCCACGGGTGTTGCCATGACAAATATTCGGATTTGGGTCAAAGCTACGTTTCGTTTTAAGCACGCTTTTGTTTGACCTAGATATTTAATTAAATTAACCCCTTGAACTCTGCACAGTTGACTTAGCATTAAATAATTAATTAGCTGCTATAAGTAGGTATATTCAAATAAACTTAACACATCACTTTGAGTTTTTAAAAACACCTATAACCAAGAAGGCAATATCGCTCTTCACATTGTACAGTCTTCTTGACTAGTTTAATATACAAAAAATAGTTTTCTGTTTTCAGCAACTGCCTGGGGCATGTATAATAAAACTGACAATGTCAATCATTGCGCAGTTGACTTGCCAACACAATAGTAGACATATTATTTGCTACGCAATGTACTTCAAATCATCATTGTCAGATTAATAAATGGGTTCTGATAATAAGTGTTTACATACCTACTTCATAATCATATCTATATTGTTAGACGTATTAAATTAGCATAAAATACTTTACAAAAATATCGTTTATTTATCGTTGAGTTCTCGATATCAACTTGTTTTGCACCCCATACACTACTTTTTCCTTATATCTTTAAAGAAAGTAAACCGCAAAACATATGTTGTAACATTTATAAACGTTTTGGGTTATCGTCCACGGTTCCGAAATTTGAACCTCTGCTAAGTTACAGAGCATATGTTGTTAACGGGCTGCAAAACACGTTGGTGTCGATAAAGCAACATAATAACATGAACTGTAATCAGTCGTGTCTGCGCCCCATCGGGGTAGGCAGACTGACAATGTACTAAACATATATTTTGTAATAAATACCTAATATTTTTGAGATAAATAAGTTTAAATACCACACGTACCTACAGCAAATTTTACAAGTGACTTTCATTAATCACCCTCGCTAATGGTACCTATAGGTATGTATCTAAACTTGAATCTAATAAGTAGGTACTAATGTAGGAATATAATCTGCGTACAATAAGTTTTTTTGTTATTATGATAACAATGAAATTCTTTGTCTTTATTGGATTACGAACCAGTAAGTTTTAGTTAGGAAAATACACGTAAGTACTGAATACTGAATGATCCGATTAAGTTTGATCGGGGCATTCGGGGCTACATCATGGGACAAGTAAACCTATCCATAGAGGTAGAACATTTCAACTTAGATAAGATTTTTTTTTTGGCGCTTGTAGAACTATGTCCCAGTGTCGAGTATAAAAGGTAGGGAAACTGAACGTGGAAAGGAAAAATAAAGGAAAGTTAGGTTAAATACAATATTATAAAAAATACACAAACTAAATTATTCGATAGCAGAATTGAATCAAAAACTATGTGTCAGTGTCACTGAAGTCTTTATTTCATTTATAACACTATTTTCCCGTGAATTTTACTTCATAATTATTTAAAGTGGGAAATAATGAAAAAAGCAAATTAATGCAATTTAATTGAAACTCTACAAAATTTTACACAGTTTTCAGTTTTTTTTTTATTATAATATAATCCGTACCTTACTTACTTTTTCATGTTTATTACCAAAACACCTTTAGTAAGTATAATACTAAGTCAATTCTACAAAACTTTTGAATCTAAACATAACCAACTTAAAGTACAATTCGGTTATATACTAAGCTTTTCGACTTAAACGCAAAAAAATACTCAATACAAACACTAGTTCATTAGTATCTAAAAATATTATCTACATAGGTATTGAATTCTACAAAGCATACATCAGATAGTAAATTGAATATATTTCATATTCATACACAAACTCTAACATATTCATGAAATACGATCGAGACATTTTCGACATTCTGAACCATAGACACGAAGAAAATGTTGGCTATATTGTTGGAGATATCGTTCAGTTATCGTTGGTTCACTTATTTTCTGGAGATGGAAACCAAGTCTGACAAGCTTCTGTTGCGATCTCGCAAAGAGCTGTGAACGCCTTGCCTCTGTTGTCGTATTCCACTGCATTGAAGAAGAAATAAAATTAGTTTAGCTTTAGACAGATCCTATTTTGTAATGCCATCATTTTTATAGTTGACATACATACATATAATCACGCCTTTATCCCTAATGGGAAACGACCTAAAAATGGTCATTCCGCCACGTCCGACATAATTTTGCGGGTAATTTAAGGTAGATTTGTAGGTATATTGCTGTAGGGACAGGTTGTCAGCCCATCTAAGTTGCAGTATACTGAAACCCTCGGATCCCTTAGCTGGTTTTTACAGCACGTCCGAGAATAAATGCAGCTGGCACATTCTACGTTTTTCTCTCCCTCTCAGGCGTGGAAGAATAATTAAGTTTAGACTGATTCTATTTTATGCCATCATTTTGCATTTTTCAAGCAGTTGTAAATGTTTTTTGCAGGTCTAAGGGAAAGTCTAAAAATACAAAAGTTTTTGCTTACCTGCCGTAGGTCCTCTCTTGCCAAACATGATGCCGTTCATAGGTGCATTCTTGTAGTTGGCTTCACCAAGCTGGGCTAATGATAGCAACACCACTAAAACGCACACAACGCCAAGCGTCAGCCTGATCATGTCTCCAGCCATCTGCAAAAATAATAAACATCTAAAGACACTATCAAACATACATACATATAATCACGCCTTTATCCCTCTTCTTCTTCTTAGCGAGTGGATTCCCGAGTCAAACGACCCGATGAACCCTGGTGTCAGAGGTTTCAAACCGCCTAGTTGCACAACTATTAGGCCTCTGACGTGGTTTGAGTAACGACATAGAGTAGGCAGAGCGTAATCGACCTAAACAAAGGTCGTTCCGCCACGTCTGACAAAGTTATGAGGGTTATGTATGATAGATTTGTAGGTTCATTGCTGTAGTGATAAGTTATCAGCCCATCACCTAAATTGTAATTTACAAAAACCCTCAGATCCCTTAGCTGGTGCTTACAGCATGCCCGGGAGGAAATGCACCTGGCATGTTCTATGTTTTTTTCCCGCTCGCAGTCCAACAGGAAGACACTATCATAGTCACCCAATATAACTTATATGATATTAATTCGGTGTTTTACCTCTTTCCAGTCAGTTATTTTACCGCTTGCAACACTTGAGACGTTCGAACGTCAACTGATGCAAGAGTGGAGCTTTCCAGCCCATTTATACGCGCGAAATCAGGACATAGCGTCCACTCAATTATAGGATTATTGGATACCGACCGCATATTGACGGAGAGTTTCCCTAAGGGACTAAAACTTTGTTAGTGCATATTATCGAACTAATATCATTGGACTAGAATATTCTACAATTTCTACACTGAGGCGCAATTTAAGTTGCATTAAACTATAAAACTACTACAATTATAAACGTAAAAGTAATTCTTGGTTATTTGTTTTAAATCTGTCAAAAAAAGAAGAATTTGATTATTAAATTACCTTAATACCATTAGTCTGTGGAACTTGGTGGTAGTAGTTTCATGTTTCAAATTTTGGCGCCCAGCAAGGGACTAATCTCATAGTCATAGTTCTTTTTTGCTTCATGTGAGTACATAAGATGATAAATATAATAATAGTTCTCTACACATGAGCTCGGTTAGGACACTGCAACATGATATAATAATAATAACCCATAATAATTAATTACAATAAACAATCTATAAATTTAAATAAGAAATCAATTAAATCAAATTAATAAATATCAAAAAATATTTAAAGTCTTTAAATCATGTCCGATAAGATAATAATAATTTGCACAGTGATATTAATAACCATTCAAAATATAATTTAAATGTCAATCAATTTATTAATGTTTAGGTTATTTGTGGTCGTAAAACTCCTGCATGCTATAGAAACAATTTGTTACTACAAATTCTTTGAGGGTCTTGTTGAAATTCGCATCTTTTTCTGTTTTCTTTATTGGGGGTATTATAGATTTTTACCGACATGTGATATACTCCTGAGCTAACAAGCTTTAAGTTGGTGAATGGGGCCGTCAATCTACTTCCGTGACGTCGATTATGGGCTTGTGAGTATATAGATATATTTCTCTTAACAAATTTACTCATTTCTAAGATGTACATGGAAATGAGTGTTATCCTATACTCTATGAAGTAAGGCTTACACGTTTCCGTATCCTGTATGTTTGCGATGATACAGATACATCTTTTCTGTAAGATAAATAGTTTTTTGGCGTCCACGCTGTTTCCCCACAAGATAAATCCATAACTGAGCTGAGAATGTGCATATGCATAGTCTGCACATATGGATGTCTTCAGGTCGGTTAATTTTTTTAGCTCGTTTAAGAATCTGTTTAGTTTTTCGACCATCTTATCTACATGGCTTTTCCAGCTCAGATCAGTATCTAGTTTACGTCCTAAATATGTACAATTTTTTTAACGTGTTTATTTTATTACCATTAAGTGAATAATTGATATAAAGGGATGTTTTTTGTAACGGTTTAAATTCTATGAGGGTGGTCTTTTGGATGTTTCATTGGAGGTTATGTTCTTGCAGCCATTCTATTGTGTTATTTAAAGCTGGTGTTATACGTGTATTTAATTCTATATTGTTACTGCAAAGGATTATAATCGTTATGTCATCTGCATACAGGAAGCTCATTTCCGTAAGCGTCTTAGGTAAATCGTTTATATAGATTAGGAACAGGGTGCATCCTAATACGCATCCTTGTGGTATTGCATCCCATAAAGGCAATATTTCCGGTTGGATTTACTTTGCATTGGTATTCCTATCAAAGTGTTTGATTTCCACTAGTTGTAGTTCAGACAGGTATGATGTAAACCACTTGTAGGCCGGTCCTCTGATTCCTACCCCATAAAGTTTACTTAATAGTATTTTGTGTGAATAAATGAATCACAGATAACGTGTAATCTTATTTTTTTTAACAGTTTATTGCACCCATAATCATACAGAGGACACAAACATAAAAAAAACAATAGCACAACAGATACAGCTTATCTCTAAAAAGAAATCTCTTTCAGCTGACCTACGGTAGTGTAATTGCATAAGTGAGTACGATAAGGCGTGTACAATTTAAAATATAGGTAAAATTACATTAAATACAATAAATACTTATAATAATACATATACCTACATAAATAATAAATAATTACTTGTAGTCTCATTAATCTTATTTAGGTAATTTAACCAAAATTTCAGTAAGATTACCAAGAACCTAACTATCGTTTATATTACGGTTTATATAATTAAGCCTTATCTAATGTAAATCCCATCGCTCATAGTTTTATTGGTCTTGGAATGAAATCTATGGAGTAATAACCTTCTAATTGATTGATCAATAGCATCCAATCTTGGTCATCTAACTAGATTATTCTGTAGCTACAATATAACAAACAACAACCCACATTAAAAATCCTATAAAAGGTGCAGACCGGAGAATTTTGCTTCAGTTAAGTCTTCGGTCATCTTATAACAGGACACCACTGACTTTTTATATCTGAGAGTAGAGTTTAAAAGGTGAATTATGGTGTCTAAATACATGGTTTTTGTACCTATTAGGACGTTTGATAAATACATACCGGGTGTACAATACAATACAAATATTCTTTATTGCACATAAACAACACATTGTACAGGATAGGTGTAGGGGATAGAGTCCAAACTTATAGGGGTTGGTCAGTCAATTATACTGAACAACTTCCACCGGAAACTTTTTCTAGAAGTGAAAAAAAACGGGTTTCCTTACAAATTGTCGGATTAAGGTGAACATTTTGTATGGGCATCCCTTTTTTCACTTTCTAAAAACATCCCGGTGGAAGTTGTTCGGTATCATTGACTGAGGCACTCCTATCAGTTTGTAGGACGCTGTCCCTTACACCTACCTGGTATAATCACGCCTATATCCCTAATGGGGTAGGCAAGGCGAAAACGACCTAAACAAAAGTCTTTTCGCCCCGCCTGTCAAAGTTTTGAGGGTTATTTAAGATAGATTTGTAGGTATATAGCTGTAGTGACAGGTTGTCAGCTCATCGCCTAAATGGCAATATACGGAAATTGTCTGATCCCTAAGCTGGTTTTTACAGCAAGCATGGGAGGAAATGCAGCTGGCACAGTCTATGTTCTTCTCTCGCAGTCCAGCAATGTTTGAAATGTGATTCTGTGTTATAATAAAATGTTATTCTCTTTTCGTTTCTAGGAAAACAATGCGCCCCTCAATCATCTTCGTTTGTGTCCTGGCAATAGTATGCAGCATCATAAGTCAGAGCCAAGCCTTTTCCAAGAAACCTTTGTTCAATGGATCCATCTTCGGCAAAAGGGGCAACATCATTGGTGAGATGGACTTTTTCGATCCATGTATATTAATACCAGGTGAAAGGGACAGCGTCCCGTAAACTGATAGGGGTTGCTCAGTCAATGATACTGAACAACTTCCACCAGGATATTTTTTAGGAAGTGAAATATAAATTTGGATATTCCACACAAAATGTTCACCTCGAGCAGTCGATTTGTATGGTTAAGCCAAATTTATGTTTCTCTTCCTAAAAGAATTTCTTGGTGGAATTTGTTCAGTGTCGTTGATTGAGCAACGCCTATCAGTTTGCGGGACGCTGTCCCTTACACCTGGTAGTCTGTAGACTGTACTAGCTGCTTTTCGTTTATGTTCGGGTAAAGCTTGTCAGTTATAGATATTTTAAATTTAGGCGAGTTGATTTGATGCCCTACCTACCCCATAAGGATTACATACATACATAAAATCACGCCTTTATCCCTTACGGGGTAGGCAGAGCGTCAAACTCCTCGTAAAAGGCGCTTTCGCCACGTCTGACAAAAATTGAGGGCAATTTTAGATTGTAATGTGTATTGCTATAGTGACAGGTTGTCAGCCCATCGCCTAAATTACAATACACTGTAACCCTCGAGTCCCTTTTGCTGACTTCTACAGCATGCCCGGGAGGAAGGGCAGGTATTCGCACTTGACACTGGCGGAATCATAATGAAAGCGCCATATAAAAAAATTGAATTGAATTGAGGAAGGGCAGCTGGAACATTCTATGTTTTTCTATCTCTCCCAGTCCAGCATGGAAGGAAAATACTTAATTATCCCAAAGTAATTAAGTATTTTCTCGTAAAAAAAAACCTATTTCAGGATCTAATCCATATTTTTATCCTGACCTATCTACGTATATACCAGGTGTAAGGGACAGCGTTCCGCAAACTGATAGGGGTTGCTCAGTCACAACTATGAGCAGTTTTTTTAGGAAGTGAAAAAAGTATGTTTTTCTACACAAAATGTTCACATGCATCAAACAATTTGTATAGAAATGCCATGTTTTTTTCACGCCTTTGTCCCTTACTAGGTAGGCTGAGCGTAAAACGCCTCGCTGTCAAAAATTAAGGGGAATTTTACATTATGTGTTGCAGTAACAGGTTGTCAGCCCATCGCCTAAATTACAACATCCTCAAATCCCATTTGCTGATTTCTACAGCATGCCCGGGAGGAAGGGGAGCTGGAACATTCTATGTTATTCTATCTCTGCCAGTCCAGCATGGAAGAATGTTATATAATTAACTCATTATAAAATGTTTATTTCAACATTTACCTGCATCTTGAGGTAAATCTTAGGTTATACCGTACTTCGGGCTTTTACCGTAACATCTATACTTTCCAGTTACGGCAGCTTTAATGAGCCGTTGACGTTCTGTCTACCCGTACGGGATACTGACACAAACATTCTGTATGTTGCTTCCATGCTGGACTGGGAACGAGATAAAAACATAGAATACGTCAGCTGCATTTCCTCCCGGGTATGCTGTAAAAACCAGCTAAGATATCCGAGGGTTTCAGTATATTGCAGTGTAGGCGAGGGTAGATAACCAGTCACTACAGCAATATACCTACAAATCTATCTTAATTAAACCTCAAAATTTTGTCAGATGTGGCGAAACGAGCTTTTGTTTCGGTCGTTTACTCTCTGCCATAATAGGGTATTATGGATGAAGGGGATATAATATGTATATATGTATTCTGTATGTAATTTCATTTTTCAGATTACGACTCAAGAGCTCTGTCGGCCCTCTGCGAGATCACAACTGAAACATGCCAAGCCTGGTTCCTCGCGTTGGAAAACAAATAAATCTTTTCAAAAAAATTTGCATAAATGACTGACGTTAAATGAGCTAGAATGAACGGTACTTAATCCAGACTAATATTGTAAATGCGAAAGTAACTATGTCTGTCTATCTGTTCGTTTTTGGCTCAGCCGATTTCGTTTAAATTTGACAGGGTGATAGATAACAAACTGGTGACGGACATAGGCTACTTTTTACTGCGGAAAATATCTCATTCCGCAGGATATCTCATTAAGCCACGGGTGAAACTGCGGGGAGAAAAGCTATATTATTATCTGAAATCATGCGATTATATATTCGAGAAAAGAATTTGCCGAATTGAATTTAACTATTATTCTCAATTCCAGAGGTAGAAATTGGCTGAGTTTAGGTTTTAACTTTGTATTACGTGTATTAAATGTATAATTAATTATTATATTGATGATAATTAATAAATTATAAAATAATAGAAAGACACTTTTATTTATATTGGATTACTTATTTACATAATATTATTCCTCATTTTGCTCATATTTTTTTTAACTGTTGCTGTATTTGTATACAAACCTCGTTCATTTGACCGTATCATTTGAATGAAAAACGTTTAGAGCTACACGACATATGTACCATCCAGAAGGAATGGAGGGCCGTATTGCTCTAAGAAACAACGTAATAGATTTTTTTATTTAGTAAGATTTTTTGACAGACTATCAGATAATTCTGCCTCTGCATTGTCCTAAACAAACTGGAGGAATTATCCTAAAAATACAATACAAAATACTTTATTGCACAAGGAAACACAAATAGATACAACAGAAAAGTAAGCAAAACAACAGTAGGTATAATATAGGCGGCCTTATTGCTAAAGCAGCAATTTCTACCAGACAACCTTTGGGTATTAGGATAATAGATAGCAGAGACCGGGATTAGTGCATATTACTGAAAATAACTTCTTCTTCTATCGAGTGGGTACCGAGTCTATCGACCCGATGAGCAATGGTGTAAGAGTTTTTAAACCGTCTAGTAGCACAACTTTCAGGCCTCTGACATGGTTTGAGTAACGGTCACTATCAAAGACAGCGACCGGGACCGACGGCTTAACGTGCCCTCCGAAGGACGAAATCTTTTTTTTTTCGGACAATCAGGTGATTCAGCCTGCAATATCCTAACCAAACCGGGGAAAATTCACAAAGTGATAAATTCTCAAATATCAACTTTGTGTTTCCCCCCTGGGAATCGAACCTAGGAAAAACCTCAGAAAAAAAAGTTTAAAAAGTTACTGAAAATAACCAACAGCCTGTATATACTCGTACGTAGAGCTTCATGAAAGGAATAGGGGCCTATACGTATAACCGAGAATATCCTTCTATTAAGAAGACATACACAAACTAATAATGCAGTCCATTAGTGATAATCCTAGACCACACACTCGCCAGGCTCGCAATCCCTCAAGTAATTTACTCGCAAATTCCGTCGCAATATTATACGGGTGTAAGGGACAGTATCCCGGAAACTGATAGGGATTACTCAACTGAACAACTATCACCAGGAAATACTTTCAGCAAAATAATAAAATAAAAAACATACAAACTGTCTAATCGAGGTGGTCATTTTTCATGGAAAAGTCATTTATTTCGTCTCCTGAGAGAATTTCCTGGTGAATGTTCTTCAGTATCGGTAACTGAGCAACCCCTATCAGTTTGCGGAACGCTGTCCCTTACAGCACGTATAATATAACCGAGAATATCCTTCTATTAAGAAGACATACACAAACTAATCATGCAGTCCATTAGTGATAATTCTAGAACATACACTCGCCAGGCTCGCAATCCCTCAAGTAATTTTCTCGCAAATTCAGTCGCAATATACTCTAGTCCAGAGGTGACCAAACTTTGAATGTATGCGGTTGTGGGTCGTGTATACCCATTGCCTATGTTACGAGTGCGACCATCGACAAGCGTCAATTGTAGTTTCACTTTTCACCGCGCTGCCCAGCGCTCTTCCTCTCGCTATCGAATGGCCACACGCGCAACACGCAATTCTCTTGTGTAAAATCCTGCATGGAGGTTTTCTTGAGAGACACGTTCTTAATAAACATTCGCATTTGGTTTCACCGTCTCAATCTCAACGGAGTTGTTCCCGGGTCTCGGGACACCTCCAAACGGTCTACATTTCACCATCACTATCTCCTTGGGGTCTACCCACTGGAATGTTTTTTTGTTCTAATTAGAATCAAGACCCAAAAAACATAATAAATTGGATATTTATTATTTGACTATCAATGTTTTTGGCTTGTGGATGCTTGACAAGTACATAAGCTATCTTCTCATTCGTCAAACAATAACGAGTTACTTTTCTTGGATATGTAATGGAAACTTGCCTTTATGTATCATTTAAAAAAGTCGTACTTCTCAATGCTCTTGTTTTGAAAAATATGTCGCATTGAACTATTTCCCTTTAAGAGGAATATGTCTGCGGGCTACCGAATTTGTTGCGGTCGACCGCGTTTGACGTCTTGGCCACTCCTGCTCTAGTCAATGATGAGATTTTTATATGAAGAAGCCTGATCAAATTCCTTCTTCTTCGCTGTACGTAGACTAATGATATCTAAGATTGTTATAAATCTCACTCTAAGTCTCACACACATGAATAATATCATGCCTAAATCAGTTACGGAGTAGGCAGACACGCGCAAGGGAAGTGCCAAAATGTGCAGTCAAATTTAAATAATTTTATTCTTGGTTTATATTTTTTAACATGTTTTTAACTCTAATTAGGTTGTTATTTTAAATGGAATTCTTACCGTGATTAAATTTATTTTTATCTTGATATTCCAGAGCAGTTTCATGGTCACGATTCTAGACTCGTAACGTGACGTGACTATGGAACATGAAACTGCTCTGCATACATACATACATATAATCACGCCTTTATCCCTAATGGGGTAGGCAGAGCGTAAACGACCTAAACAAAGGTCTTCCCGCCACGTCTGACAAAGTTTTGAGGGTTATTTAAGATATATTGCTGTAGTAACAGGTTGTCAGCCCATCGCCTAAATTACAATATACTGAAACCCTCGGATCCCTTAGCTGGATTTTACAGCATGCCCGGGAGGAAATGCAGCTGGCACATTCTATGTTTTTCTCTCGCTCCCAGACCAGCATGGAATTAAAAACTGCTCTGAAATATCGATAATATCAAAATTTATGTTTTAACTTGCCAAAACAAAAGCAAAGTAGTGGTAAAACAAATAATATGAAGTGAGATTTATGTAATTTTTATTTTGTGATTAGTTTGTTAAAGATTTACTAAAATGCTAGCAACACCGTCTAAGAAAATGAATGAAACGAAACGTTTACTCAGTTTGTTTTCACCTTCACCAAATGTCAAACGAAACTGCAATCTGATTCGCTATCTTGCTGCTGCTAGAAATTTCAGCCAATAGCATTGCAGCGATAACAGATCACGTTTGTAAATTAGAACATCTTGTCAGCTGTCTTTTTAATGGCTGCTTCTGTGCCTCGCCACCACATTTTACGTGTTCGCAAAATTAGGAATTTGCTCATTATTACTTAGTAATCACAAAAATTGTGCCTTTTACAGTAATTTAAACGTGGTTTGTGTGTTTCTCACGCATCATCTAGGTTATCGGGACACGGACTGCTATAAAATCCGAAGTCCACACTCAGGTAAATTTTCCACTCTTTTTTTGCCATTAAAAGGTTTATTTATCAGGCGAAACTAATTCGTAATTTATCTAAAGTGTTTCGGCTATCAGAGCTCCATACTTCGACTTTATTGTCATCGATTCCTAGAAGAAATCAGTGAGTTAAGCTAATTTGTAAATTCGGAGCTTTTACATCCTTATTTCGGAAAACCCGAAATATATTTACGCGTTTGTATAATTTATGCGTAATATATTAACAGCCGTCGCTGATTTCATCATTACTTTGCGGCTATTTGCATAATTATAGCGTACAGTGTAGTAAATATTACTAAGAATTATTATTATCAGACAGTGCGAGAATTGTTATTTATTCACATAATTTACTCTACTTATCTATCACAGCCACCAGTAATGGCACTATACTACGTAGCGTGGTTTTACTGATACCATATTCAAATTTAATTAATTATACTATAACTTAAAAAGATTCTAATAAGAAAAACATGTATTCATTGAGTAGATCAATATTTAATTATTTTTCGTTTACATATTGCTCATTTATAACCTTGTTTTACCTTAACTAGAAGTGATAAGTGTGTGCTATGTGATTTGGGACTTGTGAAGTGAAAAATACACTGTGATTTAATGCAATAGTGTTGTTATTTGTTTATTTTCAGTGGACGGACACCTATGTGACACCATGGACATACAAAGAAGCTAAATTTGTACACAATTAAGCAATATTATAAGACATAAGTTCATAAAGAAAATTTTGAAACTATGCAGAGAAATATTTGAACTGCGATCATGTTACAAGCTAAAAAGATATTATTAAGGAAGAGGATATAAATTTTTAAAGTAAAATCCATCAAAATCAATTGACATATAAAATGGAGGCAGTTTTAGGACCAGTTTGCAAGAAAATAAAGATAGAATGTCTCTCAGATGTCATAGATCAATACATTGAGAAGCTAAAACAAGGGAAAAGTATCAATGCGGTTCTGGGAGACGAAATTGAAAAACCGCTTCCTCTGATTAAGGTTACTGTTGGCCATTTGAAGAGTGCTAAAGAGATTTCCAAGGCCATTTCATTACTGAACGAAAGAGCACCAATGAAGGAGCTTCATCATTTAAAACGGGCAAGAGGTAGAGATATTCTGCTTTGCCGAACTAATGACTTAGGACATTCATCAATCCAGGTGTTTTTACATCAAAACCTACCGGAACTTAAAGAATCCTTTGACTACTTTAAAGACATTGACGTGCCGTCAGTGGCACCGAAAGTCAAAAAACAAGCCAGCATACAAATATGGTCTCTGAATTTTCATCCGAATAAATACCTAGAGAGTCTATTGAGTGACAATTTCTTCCCGCAAAATCACATGACATTTCACAATCGAATTATGAGCATGGTCTTCGAAGTCATCCGATGGCATTTGAAAGCTGAATTATCTCCGGAATTATTACATCAAGTTAACGCAACAATTGTTGTGGATCCCTCAATTTTTTCCGTAGTTGCTGTAGCGTTTTGTAACAAAGCGCATCCTATACAACATTCAACAATGCTGGCGATAGACAACGTAGCAAAAACGCAAAATGGTGGAGCTTGGGGAACAAATACAAAGGATGCTCTAAACTGTACTTTAAGCGGAATGGATCACAACCTACAAGTGCATTTGAAACAAGAATTCCGACAGATAGCCTTCGGCGCACGAGTGTTTAAAAGCAAAAGAGATACTATCAAATCCGAAGAAGACGTTGACACTTCCGATAGTCCTTATTTATGCACCGGATACCATGTTTATACTATTAGAGAGCCTTGTATGATGTGTTCAATGGCTTTAGTCCACGCAAGAGCTAAGAGGGTTTTCTTCTGTTTTGAACACCCGGAGTTTGGTGCGTTAAAGTCTAAAGTGAAGCTACAAGCTGTACCGGGATTAAATCATCATTTTGAAGTATTTAAGTATGATTTTCTGTAAGAAAGGCAACTTTAAGTTCCTAAGCAATTTTTTTTACTTTTTCTTTTTTTTATTGCATTTAAGTACAATAAACTCTTAATGTTAGGAAGTTTTCTGTTATTATTTTTAAAAATTATCATTTATTTTTATAAGAGAGCCCAATGGTGTAGTGGATAGGGCCGCTGCCTCCTGAGGTCGTGGTTCGAACCCCACCACGTACCAATGTGTTTTTCGGGTTTCGAATTTCATATGTACGTTTATTCGGCGCTTTTTCGTGTTTCGAAAGGCACGTTAAGCCGTTGGTCCCGGTAAATATCGTTTAACACCGTAGATATTAGTTGTTAAGCCATGCCAGAGGCCAGTGCGAAGCATTGGCGGCTTGAAAACTCTGACCTAATTTAGGATTGGGTCTGGTTTCCCTTCTGGGTTGCGGAGGTCAGATGGCAGTCGCTCTGTGTAAAAAACCAGTACCCTCGTTCAATTCCGTAGATTAGGTAGCCGACCCCGAGAGTTTCTTTTAATTTTTTTTTATTATATTTGATAGGCAATCATTTGTCCGCCATCTCACGTGATGATAAGTGATACGGATAAGGCTAGGATGATGATGATTATTTTACCAGTTACTTACCCATTTGAAGACCAGAAAAAAATCGTCATTGCTAGCAATTCGTATTTGCTGAAATCGTGACTTAACTAATATAAGTCTACCTATCCTTTTCTATCATGAGAAAACAGAATTTATTCCATGCTGGCCTGGGAGCAAGAGAAAAACATAGAATGTGCCAGCTGCATTTCCTCCCGGGCATGCTGTAAAAACCAGCTAAGGGATGCAAGGGTTTAAGTATATTGTAATTTAGGCGATGGGCTGACAACCTGCCACTACAGCAATATACCTACAAATCTATCTTAAATAACCCTCGAAACTTTGTCAGCCGTGGCGGAAGGACCTTTGTTTAGGTACTTTACGCGCTGTCTACCTCATTAGGGATAAAGGCGTGATTATGTGTGTGTAAGAACAGGAAGGGACGGCCATAATTTTAGTCAAGATTAAGTTAAGTCGTGCTCTCTACGAATCGAAAGCATTATAATATATCTCGTGCATAATTCAGTGTCATGTAATACATACATACATAAATCACGCCTATATCCCTTACGGGGTAGGCAGAGCGTTTAACGCCTCGTAAAAAGCGCTTTCGCCACGTCTAACAAAAATTGAGGGCAATTTTAGATTGTAATATGTATTGCTATAGTGACAGGTTGTCAGCCCATCGCCTAAATTACAATACACTGTAACCCTCGAGTCCCTTTTGCTGACTTCAACAGCATGCCCGGGAGGAAGGGCAGCTGGAACATTCTATGTTTTTCTATCTCTCCCAGTCCAGCATGGAAGTATACAGCACCTGTATTGTAGCGCAAAAACTTGGTCACTAAGAACTAGCCCTGCGCAGTTGGCCGCCATCACCGGAAATCGGTGGGAGGAGTCTCTGTAGCCCTACAGTAGGGCCCGGAAATAATAGATAAAAGTTTCGTCATGGAAAGATACGAAGCTCTCATATCTTTTACTTTATCATATGCCATCGTAGACACGATATATTAAACATACATACATATAATCTCGCCTTTATCCCTGGTGGGGTAGGCAGAGCGCAACGACCTCAACAAAGGTCGTTCCGCCACGTCTGACAAAGTTTTGAGGATTATTTAACATATATTTGTAGGTTTATTGCTGTAGTGACAGGCCTTCAGCCTATCGCCTCAATTACAATATACTGAAACCCTCGGATCCCTTAACTGGTTTTTACAGCATGCCCGGGAGGAAATGCAGCTTGCACATTCTATCTTCTTCTCTCGCTCCCAGTCCAGCATGGCAGAAATACTCTCCTTCCTAGCTGTTCAATCACTACATAGTATAAAACAAAGTCCCTTTCTCTGTCCCTATAGCCTAGATCTTTAAAACTACGCAACGAAGTTTGATTCGGTTTCTTTTAATGAATAGAGTGATTCAAGAGGAAGGTTTATATGTATAATACATGCATAATAAAGTAGAGAAACACTGATGATTTCCGTGCGAAGGCGGGGCGGGTCGCTAGTATACAATAAGCCACTATTATGTGACCTAGGATTGGTTATTTGACCTTCACAGTACTAAGAATAATTTATGTAACAAATTCACAATACATAATGCTTCAGGGTGCAGCTACTGATTATATGCACGACTGTTAGATTTATTGGGTCTACAGACCCAAAACAAAGATTTAAAAAAAACCTAGAACGCCAACTTTACAAAACGCCTACTTCTCAAACAATGACGCGTTTCGTTTCGTTTCGCATATTCCTGTCCCGACAATTTTCCCATATTTTAAATTTTGCAAATAGAAGAACCTAAATTACTATTACTACCTCCGTGGCCTAGTGGTCAGAGCCATTGGCTTACGATCCGGAGGTCCTGGGTTCGATACTCAAACCATGTCAGAACCCTAATAGTTGTGCTACTGGGCCGTTTGAAAATTCTGACACCGGGTCGTTCGACTCGAGAATCCGTTCGCTAAGAAGAAGAAGATTATAAATTATAATTACTATTTATAGATACTTCCATGCTGGACTGGGAGCGAGAGAAAAACATAGAATGTGCCAGCTGCATTTCCTCCCGGGCATGCTGTAAAAACCAGCTTTGGGATCCGAGGGTTTCAGTATATTGTCTTTTAGGCGATGGGCTGACAACCTGTCACTACAGCAATATACCTACAAATCTAACTTAAATAACCCTCAAAACTTTGTCAGACGTGGCGATTGGCGTAACACCTTTGTTTAGGTAGTTTACGCTCTGCCTACCTCATTAGGGATAAAGGCGTGATTTTATGTATGTAACTTGTAATGTTTAATATTTTTCACACTCTGTATAATCATGAAACTGGAGCATGACACAATCCTGTCACATCCCAGTTTTTCTCAATCACACAAACTCCGGCCGAATCACTACGTCACTAATTTAATGGCATAGTGATGGGAACAACACACTTGCTCCTGTGACACTAGAATAATACATACATATAATCACGCTTTTATCGTTAGTCTTCAGTGTTCGAAAACTTTTCGGAAGCAAACAGTCATTTTTAACATAGCGTAACGTAACGTGGCGGTTACGTCCGTAGCCGCGTCAAAAATGTGCGAAATACGCACAAAAAAGCTAATTCCATAAAAGTCGGATTAAAAAAAAAGCTATGTTGCGATTTTAGATAATAATAATACGAGGCGTTTAACGCTCTGCCTACCCCGTAAGGGATAAAGGCGTGATTTTATGTATGTATGTATGTATAATACGGACATTTTCCCGAAGGAACCCTGAAAACGCTCCTAATCGTTTAGAAGGAATATCAAATTTACTTAACTTTAATTCCAAGATTTTTTAGCATACTTATTTATGAACTAGAATATTTCTAAATGTTGCAATTGCAGGCCATGAACTAATTTATTTGTATCGACAAATGAGTAGGTATATATTATTGCAGGTAATTTTACAAAACGACCTAAACAAAGGTCGTTTCGCCACGTCTGACAAAGTTTGGAGGGTTATTTAAGATGGATTTTTATGTATACAAATTATCACATTTAAAATATTATAAGTAGAATGAGCTGCACCCAAAAAGATACACTGCCGTCACTATGAAATGCTCATTGTGTGATCAATTGCGTCCCCCTTATTGTTACAATTTAAACGGGCTGCAATCTGGCGGCTGGACTGACGTTGCACTGCCGCTGCCTGGGAAATTAAAAAGTAAAAAGTTTTTTTTTAAGAATACGGGTTTTTGGCAAAGAAAGTGAAAAGGTGCAGCCAATATGGGTGACTCCCGCTTCGCCGCGTTCGCGTGCGGTGCGTTTTGGTGAGTTCAGTGTGTTTCTATTTCGTTACGTAATCCTATACATTTCTGCTGTTTTATATCGAAAATTTAAAAAATATTTGCAAGCAAGTTGATAAGAAATTAAATATATACTCTTTTAATTTATTTGTCCATATTTATTTCGTTTTAAGCACACGAATTTATAAGATTAAAAGATTATTTCATCATCTCCCTAGCCTTGTCCCGTTTCTCACGGTGTCGGCTACCTAAACTAGGGGATTGAACGAGGGTTCTGGTTTTTACACAGAGCGACTGTCATCTGACCTCCGCAACCCAGAAGGGAAACCAGACCCAATCCTAGATTAGGTCAGTTTTTAAGCCGCCAATACTTAGCACTGGCCTCTGATATGGCTGAACGACTAATATCTACGGTATTAAACGATATTAACCGGGACCAACGGCTTAACGTGCCTTCCGAAGCACGGAAAAAGCGCCGAATAAACGTACATATGAAATTCGAAAACCGAAAATCACATTGGTCGTGGAACGACTTCCCCGCTCAGAAAGGTTTTTCCATACAAAATGTCACCTTGATCAGACAATTTGTATGGAAAAGCAATTATTTTTCACTTCCTGTAAAAATATCCTGCTGATAGTTGTTCAGTGTCGTTGACTGACCAACCCCTATCAGTTTGCGGGACGCTGTCCCTTAGAAATGGTATATTTTTATTCGACTTGGAAAAAAAACTCTGCGGAACCCTCTAATGACACCAACGCGAACCGGCACAGCACTTACACAATCTAGATCTAACCAATTCCTGTCTGTACAATAAATCCTAATAAAAAACTCTTTTCAACACTACAAGCCATTTTCGCTCTTATATACAGAGAGCAGTATACGGTTCGAAGTTCTTTGAGCTTTTTTCGACGTACATAGACATACATACATTTATTCACGCCTTTATCCCGAATAGGGTTGGCAGAGCGTAAGGTAGGCAGAGCTAATGGAAGATGACTACGTACATAGAGTTGAAATTACTTTGCATATTACATACCAGGCCACTCAGAAAGTATTGCGATAAATAGTTTTTATATATGGCAGACTGGCCGGTTAGAATCTTTTTTGAAAATATGATTACTTGTAAGTAAAAATATGTGTGTTCCATTTTCAAAATTTCCCTCCACATTTTTTGCGAGCCAATTCAAAGTATCGTGTCTTACTGAAAAATGGATCTGCGCCGGGAACATTTTAGAGCTATGATTTTTTACGATTTCAAGTGTCGCCTGAAACCGGATGAATCGTTCGATAGACTTCAAATGGCATTTATGGATGAAAGCCCCTCCAAGGCAACCGTGTATCGTTGGTATAACGAATTTAGGCGCGGTCGACCAACCTTGGGAGATGAAGAAAGAAGCGGTCGCCCTTTGACGGCTATTACGGAAGAAAACGTGCTAGCAGTGAAAAATTTAATCCAAGATAATAGGCGAATTACATATCAGGAGATTCAGCACATATTAAAGATTGGATCGGGAAGCGTTCACGAGATTCTACAAGGGCATCTTCGCGTGAGGAGGATAGTATCGCGCTGGGTGCCGCACTACCTCACCGACGCTCAGAAGCAGGCCCGGGTGGAATGGTGCCGTGATATGCTGAACAAATTTGAAGCAGGCTCGTCTCGGCGTGTTTACGACATCGTAACAGGTGATGAGTCCTGGATTTATCAATACAATCCAGAAACCAAGCGCCAGTCGACAGTTTGGGTGTTTCAAAATGAACCAACGCCTACTTTGGTGAAGCGATCTCGAAGCGGGGGAAGATTTTGATCGCCAGCTTTTTTAATTTGACTGGCCACTTGGCCTCAATTCCCTTACGAGATCAAAGAAGCATTAATGCCGAATGGTATATTACCAAATGTTTACCAGAAGTTTTTTCTGTTGTGAGCAACAAGCGACCAAACACAGGGCTCCGCGGACTACTGCTCCACCACGACAATGCGCCTGCACACACCGCGCTCACAACGAGGGACTTCCTGGACAGCACACCAGTCAAACTCCTGGGTCACCCTCCTTACAGCCCTGATCTAGCACCGTGTGACTTCTTTTTATTTCCAAAAATAAAAAATCAGCTCAAGGGGATACAATTTTCGTCGCCGGAAGATGCGCTGGATGCGTTCGAGCAGGCTGTAAACGAGGTGTCTACGGCGGACTGGAAAAAGTGTTTTGAAAACTGGTTCAGACGCATGAATCTTTGTATAGAGGCTGGTGGAGAGTACTTTGAAAAGATTTAATAAAAATATATGTACCTGTAGAACAATTTTTTTTAGTGTCGCAAATCTTTCTGAGTGTCCCACGTACATTGGATAATGCTGCAAATTGAAACTGAGAATATAATGGCATTACAATCTAAAATTGCCCTCAATTTATGTCGAACGTCAACGGATTTTGATGCGGTTTCTTTTAATGGATAGAGTGATTCAAGAGGAAGATTTATATGTATTAAACATGCAAAATGTAGTAGAGAAACACTGATGATTTCCTAAATAATATAATAAATAAATAAATCTCTCTCATTTTATATTGAAGTAGTATATATAGATAAATATAACTTGTAAACTAATTAGTATTTTGCGAAAATTCTTTCATATTTGTTTTCTAATGGTGGTAATATTTCATACATTTTTTTTTTTAATTCATGCATATTAATAATCAAATTAATTTAATAATAGTATAAATACGCATTCTATTCAAATTCTTATCTCAAGTAATTAAGCCAAAGAAGTACACAATTTTTTTCCATGCTGGACTGGGAGCGAGAGAAAAACATAGAAAGGGCATGCTGTAAAAATCAGCTAAGGGATCCGAGGGTTTCAGTATATTGCAATTTAGACGATGGGCTGACAACTTGTCACTAACAGCAATATACGTACAAATCTACCTTAAAACCCTCAGAACTTTGTCAGACGTGGCGGAACAACCTTTGTTTGGGTTGTTTGCGCTCTGCCTACCCCATTATGTATGTATGTACACTTAGCTAAAAATATTAATTTCCATCTTTACAGACATCCGGAGCTAACGCAAGTGCCTTAACCAGTGCCTGCGAAATCACCACAGTGCCTTAACAAAACCAAAGCCTTAGAAAGAGACGTACATATCTTTCCACCAAGCCTTAGAGAGAGACGTACATATCTTTGCACCAAGCCTTAGAGAGAGACGTACATATCTTTCCATTGTTTGCTTCGAGTGATAAATGGAAATAGTTTCTTCGGTTCTCGAAGACTTGGGAATGCAGATTCTGCTTGGAGCCATCAAGAAGGAGATTTGACTGTTGGAGGCCTGCCGCCTACGATTCGGTGGTTATCCGCCGATTGTTTAATGGTAAGTGAAAAAAAACAGGCATGCACATAATCACGCCTTTATCCCTAATGGGGTAGGCAGAGCGTAAACGACAAAGGTCGTTCCGCCACGTCTGACAAAGTTTAGAGGGTTATTTAAGATAGATTTGTAGGTATATTGCTGTTGTGACGGGTTGTCAGCCTATCGCCTAAATTGCAATATACAGAAACCCTTGGATCCCTTAGCTGGTTTTTACAGCATGCCCGGGAGGAAATGCAGCTGGCACATTCTATGTTTTTTTCTTGCTCCCAGGCCAGCATGGAAGTATTATTTTGTATCTATATTTGGGAGTTTCTTCTAGCGTCCGGATCCCAGGTTTCATCATAAATTCAAAATTTAAATTCAAACTATTTTATTTAAGAAATATCGGTAGGTACTTATATCTATCGCAGAGTTTGCAAAAAAATAGGCTTGCAGCCAGTAACATGAGTTGAAGAGCTTTGCTCTTGTCGGTGGAGTAATCGCCAATATTACTCCTGTTTTAGGCGAATTTTGTGTGGTTGTTTCACCTTTGCCTTCCACACCGCAGTTTGACGACCCGTCCAGCCTAGTTGGCAGTGTACCTGCCTGCTACGCAGAGGGTCCCGGGCTCAATTCTCGGCCAGGGCAGACATTTGAATGATGAGTTTAAATGTCTGTTTCTGCGTCTGGGTGTTCTTTGTGGTTGTTTCTGTGTATGTCCATGGCACCCCGATACAGGGAATCCTAGTGGGGGCTATGAGTGTGATCGTGTTTTTTGCGTGTTTTTTCGAGTTTATCAGCATCATACAGTCTGGACATGAGCCCTACCAGGATCTAATTCCTCGGCATCCAACCAGTCCTGGTGTCACCACTGCCTGACACCAGGGGAATGCTTATTTAGTGGCGGCATTGTCTCGTTACTCGGATATTGCGGCTTTTTTTAAGGAAGCCCATCCCACTGGACTCCTCACCACGTCCTGATGATCTTGCCGCTGTTTGGTCGGGGACTGCTTATTTGATATATTCGCAGCTAACCAACATATCTTGATGGCCGTTCCTCTACCCGCCGCCTGTGGATCCCGTTAGTAGCCTATAGCTCAGCCCTAACAATCCCAGGTTTATGTGTGTATAAATCCAGCTAAACTATTCTATTTCTTCTTCTTCTCGATCAATGGCTTTAAATTCTTAACGCTCAGAACACATACATACATATAATCACGCCTCTTTCCCGGAGGGGTAGGCAGAGACCACATCTTTCCACTTGCTACGATCCTTACATACTTCTTTCGCTTCATCCACATTCATTAATCTTTTCATACATGCTCGTCGGTTTAGGGTACTCGCATGGAAGTCCGCTTCTTTTCACAGAACGGGGCCACAACAATAGCATTTTGGTTGGCGTCGAACGGGTCCTCCTGCGTGCAAGTGGCAGGAGATGGGGCATGACAATAAGTGTGACATGGATTGTATGGCGCCACACTCGCACTTGTCGTCCTCAGTGAAGCCCCACCTCTTCCTGAGTTCTTTACATCTGCCGACTCCTGACCGATGTCTGTTTAACGCCTTCCAAATCGACCATTGAAGGTTGTGTCCCGGCGGCAGCTTCTCAGCTATTTGGCAGCAAGGGTTATCGGAGGCCATAACGATTCTACTTCTACGTACATCCATATAATCACGCCTTTATCCCTAATGGGGTTAGGCAGAGCGTAAACGACAAAGGTCGAACCGCCACGTCTGACAAAGATTTGGGGGTTATTTAAGATAGATTTGTAGGTATATTGCTGTAGTGACAGGTTGTCAGCCCATCGCCTAAATTGCAATATACAGAAACCCTCGGATCCCTTAGCTGGTTTTTACAGCATGCCTAGGAGGAAATGCAGCTGGCACATTCTATGTTTTTTCTCGCTTCCAGCCCAGCATGGAAGTCCGCCTCTTTTCACAGATAAATTGGGCATAGTTCTTGATCGATCGATTGATTTTTCTCGTTCCTATTTCTTGTATAATTGTTACTAATATTTCTTTATTACCTCGTATCTCAACTGCCTCCGTGGTCTAGTGGCTAGTGCCATGGGCTCCCGATCCGGAGGTCCTGGGCTCGATTCCCACGGGGTAAAACACAAAGTTGATATTTGAGAAAATATCACTTTGTGATTTTTTCCCCAGTTTGGGTAGGACATTGCAGGCTGAATCACCTAATTGTCCGAAAAGAAAAAGATTTCGTGCTTCGGAGGGCACGTTAAGCCGTCGGTCCCGTTCGCTGTCTTTGATAGTGATCGCTACTCAAACCATGTTAGAGGCCTGATAGTTGTGTTACTAGGCGGTTTAAAAACTCTGCCACCAGGGTTCATCGGGTCGATAGACTCTATACCCACTCGACAGAAGAAGATCAACTCGTATCTCCGAAACGGCTGGATGGAATTGGACAATTAGGGTAACCTTTAGGTTGTTTACGCTCTGCCTACCCCATTAGACATAAAGGCGTGATTATATGTATTTGTTTTATGGGTACTGCAGTCGGATTGTTTCCTTTCAATTATTTTTTAAAATACTTGTTAAATAAGTTTCATTCTAAATATATTAGCCCTAAATTATGTAGTACTATTATGTATTCTATGCCTATACACCAATACAGCTAGATTCTTTGGTCTGATAGGAAAGATTAAGTCCGTGGCTTAAAAACCGCTTTTCATATTAATCTGATAAGGATTTGTATTGACGTTTGGTCGCGTGTTTGTAACTGATATGAGCCGCCATTTCTTCCGCGATATTATACATATAATCACGCTTTTATTCCTAATGGGGTAGACAGAGCGTAAATGACTTAAACAGAGGACGTTCCCCCACGTCTGACAAAGTTTTGAGGGTTATTTAAGATAGATTTGTAGGTGCTCTTGAAGTGTCAGGTTGTCAACCCATCGCCTTAATTACAATATACTGAAACCCTCGGATCCCTTAGCTGGTTTTTACAGCATGCACGAGAGGAGATGCAGCTGGCACATTCTCTGTTATTCTCTCGCTCCCAGGCCAGCATGGAAAAAGTATGTATACGAACTACCTTTTAAAGTATTATTATATATATAGTATGTACTTGGAATACCCAAGTATGGATTAGTGTGGATTGTCCAAGTAGATTTCTGGATTAACTAAACGGCAATTACTTTTAATCTATTAAATTATTAAAACCAATGATAATCTGATTTCTTTGACGTTATAATATGTTACATTTAGGCTTATACCGGTGTCTGATAAGAAACTCAATTTCGAGTCGATCAAATATCAAACGTAACATACATTCATGTAGCTTTTATCCCTAATGGGGTAAAGGCGTGACTATATCATAGATCCTAAAAAAAGATCGTTTCGCCACGTCTGACAAAGTTTGGACAGTTATTTAAGATAGATTTGGACGTATTTTGCTGTAGTGACAGGTTGTAAGCCCGTCGTCTAAATTGCAATATACAGAAACCCTAGGATCCCTTAGCTGGTTTTTACAGCATGCTCGGGAGGAAATGCAGCTGGCACATTCTATGCCACATATACATTCTATTGCCTGGTTGCCTGGAATATATTGCTACATTAGCAATAAGGCCGCCAATTGTACTACTTTTCTTTTTAGCAATTTGTAATTTCTGTTTTTGTGCAATAAAGTATATTGTATTGTATTGTTTTTACAGCATGCCTCGTACGAAATTCAGCTGGCAAATTCTACGTTTTTCTCTCGCTCCCAGTCCAGCATGGAAGTAATACTGAGATGACTATGATATTACATCGTGAATAGAAAAGTAAATTCAATGAACAATCGTGGTTGTCTTCCATGCTGGACTGGGAGCGAAAGAAAAACATAGAATGTGCCAGCTGCATTTCCTCCCAGGCATGCTGTAAAAACCAGCTAAGGGATCCGAGGGTTTCAGTATATTGCAATTTAGGCGATGGGCTGACAACCTGTCACTATAGCAATATACGTACAAATCTATCTTAAATAACCCTCAAAATGTTGTCAGACGTGGCGAAACGACCTTCGTACATACATACATACATAAAATCACGCCTTTATCCCTTACGGGGTAGGCAGAACGTAAAACGCCTCCTAAAAGGCGCTTTCGACCTTCGTATATGTCGTTAACGCTCTGCCTACCCCATTAGGGATAAAGGCGTGATTATATGTATGTATGTATCGTGGTTGTTATCTTAAAGATAAGGAGATTGCGCACATTTTCACAAGATACTATTTTCGGTTTTTATCCTTTATCTTCACTACACAGTATAAAACAAAGTCGCTTTCTCTGTCCCTATATCCCTATGTATGCATAAATCTTTAAAACTACGCAGCGGATTTTGATGCGGTTTCTTTTAATGGATTAGAGTGATTCAAGAGAAAGGTTTATATGTATAATACATGCATAATATAGTAGAGAAACACTTATAATTTCCGAGCGAAGCCGGGGCGGGTCGCTAGTTCTGTAATAAAATGATGTAAACATGAAAGGGACAGTCACAAGATAAATGCTGAAATATTCTACGGGTTATGAATATAGCAGGCTATTGGGTAGAATTGATATTTCATGCTGGTCTTGGAGCGAGAGAAAATCATAGAATGTGCCAGCTGCATTTCCTCCCGGGCATGCTGTAAAAACCAGCTAAGGGATCCAAAGTTTTCAGTATATTGCAATTTAGGCAATGTGCTGACATCTGTCACTAAAGCGATATACCTACAAATCTATCCCAAATAACCCTCAAAACTTTGTACGACATGGCGGAATGACCTTTTTTAGGTCGTTTACGCTCTGCCTACCCCATCACTACATAGTATAAAACAAAGTAGCTTTCTCTGTCCCTATATCCCTATGTATGCTTAGATCTTTAAAACTACGTAACGGATTTTGATGCGGTTTCTTTTAATAGATAGAGTGATTCAAGAGGAAGATTTATATGTATAATGCATGCATAATATAGTAGAGAAACGCTGTTTATATCCGTGTGAAGCCGGGGCGGGTCGCTAGTTATGGATAAAGGCGTGATTATATCATCATTTCCCTAGCCTTATCCCGTATCTTACGGGTATACCTAATCTAGGGGATTGAACGAGGGTACTGATTTTTACACAGAGCGACTGCCATCTGACCTCCGCAACCCAGAAGGGAAATCAGACCCAATCCTAGATTAGGTCAGAGTTTTCAAGCCGCCAATGTTCAGCACTGGCCTCTGAAATGGCTCAATGACTAATATCTACAGTATTAAACGATATTAACCGGAACCAACGGCTTAACGTGCCTTCCGAAGCACGGAAAAAGCGCCGAGTAAACGTACATATGAAATTCGAAAACCGAAAAACACATTGGTACGTGGTGGGATTCGAACCACGACCTCCCGCTCAGGAGGCAGCGGCCCTATCCACTACACCTTCGGGCTCGATTAGGCGTGATTATATATACATACATATATACATGTATGAAATTGCTCGTTGCTCCGCTCACGTCTCCTTTTTAGAAGTCTGTTCGAAATTCGCCTGCGTCTCGCGAAACAATCATCAATTGACGCAATAAGTTTTAATTAAACGAATGACAATGAGACGCGCTTCGTTAGAAATTACCACTAATTGACATTGTGCGTGGAAGATGCTATCATTTCGGACAAACAAAATAATTCAAGAAATATTTATTAAGAAACGGTTTACGATCATGATAAAACAACTAGAAAAGTTCCAGCTGCTTATTTTCCCGATCATATGTAACAAAACTAATTCTCAATTCTTTATTTGCTTCATGTTGTACAAAGGAATTCTTAAAAAGTAAATATTTAGTCACAAACATGATCCCTGCTAGGGTATAGCAAGTACGTTAAATAAAAAATTTAGGTAGGTATACAATTAACAACTTAAAATTAAAGTATTATTCTCAGTATTCTCATCAGTCATCTTCTAGAAATTCTTGTATATAACCATAACTTCGCAAAATGTTGTTTTCGTAAAATGTCCCTATCTCATAATGTTCCTTACGTAAAATGTCTCTTTCGCAATATGTCTCTTTTCGCAATATGTCTCTTTTCGCAAAATGTGCTTTGAAAATTTTCTTCTTTTTAGTAGACCCACGATTTCTACTAAACCTATCAAAAAAGTGTCATTTTACGAAAGGGACATTCTGCTAAGTAAGGATTTTCCTGAAATTATCCTCAAAACTTGTCAGACGTGGCGGAATGACCTTAGTTTAGGTATTTTTCGCTCTGTCTACCCCATTAGGAATAAAAGCGTGATTTGATGTATGTATGTATTCATTTTCAGTTTAGTTTGACAAGTTAACAAAGAGTGCTCAACAGTAAATTGACTTCCGTCCAGAATGATCTAAGAGAAGTGTGTATACCGGGTGTAAGGGACAGCGTCCCGCAAACTGATAGGGGTTGCTCAGTCAACGACACGAAGAACGAAGTGAAAAAAAAATATTGGCCTTTCCATACAAATTTTCTGATTGAGGTAAACATTTTGTATTTCTTCCATGCTGGACTGGGAGACATATAAAAACATAGAATGTTCCAGCTGCCCTTCCTCCCGGGCATGCTGTAGAAGACAGCAAAAGGGACTCGAGGGTCACAGTGTATTGTAATTTAGGCGATGGGCTGACAACCTGTCACTACACATTAGCAATACACATTACAATCTAAAATTCCCCTCAATTTTTGTCAGACGCGGCGAAAGCGCCTTACGAGGCGTTTAACGTTCTGCCTACCCCGTAAGGGATAAAGGCGTGATTTTATGTATGTATGTATGAAAAGACAATATTTTTTTCTCTTCCGGAACGAATTTCGTAGATGTTGTTCAGTGTCATTGACTGAGCAACTCCTACCAGTTTTGCGGGACGCTGTCCTTTACACGCGATAGAGTGTATTACATTGGGTGTTCAGAAAAATTACCGTTTCGTAACGTGAATTAGATCATGCATTCCACCGATGGACTGGAAAGAAACAGATGAACCTAAGTTCATATGGTCTCAGCATCTCCTTTTCCCGAATTTCTTGGGTCGGCTACCTAATCTAGGGAAGAATTGAACGAGGATACTGGCTTTTACACAGAGCGACTGCAATCTGACCTGTTTATTTGGTCTACTGTCGTCGTAAATGGTCAACCTCTAATATTTACCAGATAGCCAACTTCCCAACAAGCCGGATCGTTACTCGCGACATCCTATGTCTATGCTTCAGTGTCACAAAGGCTTAAAAGTCTACTCGCGACATCCTATGTCTATGCTTCAGTGTCACAAAGGCTTAAAAGTCTACTCGCGACATCCTATGTCTATGCTTCAGTGTCACAAAGGCTTAAAAGTCTACTCGCGACATCCTATGTCTATGCTTCAGTGTCGCAAAGGCTTAAAAGTCTACTCGCGACATCCTATGTCTATGCTTCAGTGTCACAAAGGCTTAAAAGTCTACTCGCGACATCCTATGTCTATGCTTCAGTGTCACAAAGGCTTAAAAGTCTACTCGCGACATCCTATGTCTATGCTTCAGTGTCGCAAAGGCTTAAAAGTCTACTCGCGACATCCTATGTCTATGCTTCAGTGTCACAAAGGCTTAAAAGTCTACTCGCGACATCCTATGTCTATGCTTCAGTGTCACAAAGGCTTAAAAGTCTACTCGCGACATCCTATGTCTATGCTTCAGTGTCGCAAAGGCTTAAAAGTCTACTCGCGACATCCTATGTCTATGCTTCAGTGTCGCAAAGGCTTAAAAGTCTACTCGCGACATCCTATGTCTATGCTTCAGTGTCGCAAAGGCTTAAAAGTCTACTCGCGACATCCTATGTCTATGCTTCAGTGCCGCAAAGGCTTAAAAGTCTACTCGCGACATCCTATGTCTATGCTTCAGTGTCGCAAAGGCTTAAAAGTCTACTCGCGACATCCTATGTCTATGCTTCAGTGTCGCAAAGGCTTAAAAGTCTACTCGCGACATCCTATGTCTATGCTTCAGTGTCGCAAAGGCTTAAAAGTCTACTCGCGACATCCTATGTCTATGCTTCAGTGTCGCAAAGGCTTAAAAGTCTACTCGCGACATCCTATGTCTATTCTTCAGTGTCGCAAAGGCTTAAAAGTCTACTCGGGACATCCTATGTCTATGCTTAAGTGTCGCAAAGGCTTAAAAGTCTACTTGCGACATCCTATGTCTATGCTTCAGTGTCGCAAAGGCTTAAAAGTCTACTCGCGACATCCTATGTCTATGCTTCAGTGTCGCAAAGGCTTAAAAGTCTACTCGCGACATCCTATGTCTATGCTTCAGTGTCGCAAAGGCTTAAAAGTCTACTCGCGACATCCTATGTCTATGCTTCAGTGTCACAAAGGCTTAAAAGTCTACTCGCGACATCCTATGTCTATGCTTCAGTGTCGCAAAGGCTTAAAAGTCTACTCGCGACATCCTATGTCTATGCTTCAGTGTCGCAAAGGCTTAAAAGTCTACTCGCGACATCCTATGTCTATCCTTCAGTGTCGCAAAGGCTTAAAAGTCTACTTGCGACATCCTATGTCTATGCTTCAGTGTCGCAAAGGCTTAAAAGTCGTCGCAGTTTTAAAAGTGTTTGCCCCGTTCTTTACCAAACTTGCACAGGCCAGAATCGAACTTTGGCGCTTCTCTGCCTACTCCCTTTGTCCCACTTGCCGAGAATCCCTCCTGGACATGAACTACCGTGGCTGATCTGGAAGTCCTTAAACAGGCTTCGGATTCAGGTTGGCAGGAGTTAAGAAAACATGGGCAGGTGGGGTTTTTGGCTAGCCCCGATGTAGACTGTATTTGCGGTTCAGTGCAAACCATGGCACACTTGACATCTAGCCCGGCGTGCCCCAACACCTGCACGCCAGCGGATTTAATGGAGGGCAGCTTATCAGCAATACAAGTAGCTGAATTCTGGGCCCGTATGATGTAATTTCTCGTGTTTTATCGACACGCTAAGAAGAAGAACATGCTTGCTATAATTTTGAGAACTAAGACAATATATTAAGTTGTCCTTTTGAGAATAAATGTAGTCAAACTTTAAAACTTGCCTCAGGCTGACCGTGGACTTAATTGGTAATATTTTCCGGTTCAGCAAATTGCTTCTTCTCGTGCACGTTGTGCGAATATGCGTGCGTTCGTTAATGTGTCTTACGAATTACTTCAATTGAGATTAGCACATGGTTCGTTTAGTTTTCAGAGGGTCTTGTTCAACATACATACATATAATTATGCCTTTATCAATAATGGGATAGACAGAGCGTAAACGACCTAAACAAAGGTCGTTGCGCCACGTTTGACTAAGTTTTGATGGTTATTTAAGATAGATTTGTAGGTATATTGCTGTAGTGACAGGTTGTCAGCCCATCGACTAAATTGCAATGCACTGTAACTTTCGGATCAGTTAGCTGGTTTTTACAGCTTGCCCGGGAGCAAATGCAGCTGGCACACTCTATGTTTTTCTTTCACTGCCAGTCCAGCATACATACATTTAATCACGTAATCAACGGGGTAGGTAGAGCGTAAACGACCTAAACAAAGGTCTTTCCGCCACGTCTGACAAAGTTTTGAGGGTTTGGGCCGTCATTATGCTGGCCTGGAAGCAAGAGAAAAACATAGAATATGCCAGCTGCATTTCCTCCCGGGCATGCTGTAAAAACCAGGTAAGTAATCCGAGGGTTTCAGTACATTGCAATTTAGGCGATATCTTGGCTGATAATTTGTCACTACAGCAATATACCTACAAATCTATCTTAAATAACCCTCAAAACTTTGTCAGACGTGCGGACTGACCTTTAGATTAGGTCGTTCACGCTCTGCCCACCCTATTAGGGATAAAGGCGTGATTATATGGTGTCTGCCAGAAGGGATTCAGCGCGGTCTATTATCAGTCCTGCCATCATTATCCGTAGGAAGATTTCAGCCTTTGCTACAGAACCTCATCTCCTACGAAACGGTCTTCTTCTTTCGAGTGGGTATCGAGTCTATCGACCCGATGAACCCTGGTGTCAGAGTTTTTAAACCGCCTAGTAGCACAATTATCAGGCCTCTGACATGGTTTGAGTAACGACCACTATCAAACACAGCGACCGGGACCGACGGCTTAACGTGCCCTCCGAAGCACGAAATCTTTTCGGACAATCAGGTGATTCAGCCTGCAATGTCCTATCCAAACTGGGGAAAAATTCACAAAGTGATAAATTCTCAAATATCAACTTTGTGTGTTCCCCCTGGGAATCGAACCCAGGACCTCCGGATCAGGGGCACTAGCCACAAGACCACGGAGGCATTTAACGAAACGGTACCCATCATCGTCTTGACCCGTCATTCATTTGACCCTGCATCAAGTACTTCAATTCAGTCCTCCACTCCTATTGGCCAGCCACTCAGTCACTTAACAACACAAAATACGACCCACCATCTTGCCAATTTAACTGCAGACTCCGCGGTGTTCGAAACTCAAATTTAAAATCTCCATTTTCGCGAGTTTCGATTTGCTGATTTCGAAATAACGGTTATTCTTTTGTGATTGGTGGAAAAAATCAAAATGGTGGATTAAAATGTTGAACGACGTTCGGCGCAGGATGACGGTTCTGAAATGGTTGTTCGCCAATATGGCTTTGTTGTATTAGTTTTTTACTGATTCTGGACTTTTGTATAGAAAGTGGAAGTGAGACGGTGTGATTGGACTCGTGTTAAGGTGAGAAAATTGTTACCAAGTGGTTTTGGCGGTAATGTAGACATTTTTATTTTACTTTTGAATTAATTTTCGCTCCATCAGAAAAATACACATAAGATAATGCCTATGTAGAGTATGTAGGCTTTATTTTTATTTAGAGAGTCCGATGGTGTAGTGGATAGGGCCGCTGCCTCCTGAGCGGGAGGTCGCGGTTTGACTCCCATCACGTATACTGTGTTTTTCGGTTTTCATATGTACGTTTTTCAGTGCTTCGGATGGCACGTTAAGCCGTTGATCCCAGTTAATATCGTTTAATGCCGTAAAAATTTGCGGTTAAGCCATGTCAGAGTGTTAAGCATTGGCGGCTTGAAAACTCTAACCTATTTTAGGATTTTGTCTGGTTTCCCTTCTGAGTTGCGGAGGTCAGATGGCAGTCGGTCTGTGTAAAAACCAGTACCCTCGTTCAATCCCTTAGATTAGGTAGCCAGCCCCGTGAGATACGGGATAAAGCTAGTGAGATGATGTAGGCTTTATTTTGTATTCAAACGGGTAATTTTGCCAACACTCTTTGTTAGCTGGGCAGAAGATAGCATGAGCTTTTTCTATAATTTCTTTTGTGCAAAATAGTGAATATTTTTTTTATTCTATCTGTTTTTTTTTAATAAATCGTCAGCTACTTTTAAATTTTATTAGCTTCAATGAGACATTTATGTAAATTTGATCTACCAAACTTAAAACGCCAATTTCCTGAAATGTTAATTTCTTAAAACGCCAACTTCTCAAAAACCCAATTTGTCAAAGGGCCATTAATTTTTAAAGCGAGTTTTTTGAATAAAAAAACATGAAACATTGTTCACTTTTATTCTAAAACTGAGTTGGAAATACTATAGTGGGTTTTTCGGATAACCCTAGCTACCGGGACCGACGACTTAACTAGCACTCGAGGGTTTCAGTAAATTGTAATATAGGCGATGGGCTGACAACCTGTCACTACAGCAATATACGTACAAGTATATCTTAAATGACCTTCGAAACTTGTCAGACGTGGCGGAACGACCTTTGTTTAGGTCGTTACGCTCTGCCTTGTCCATTAGGGATAAAGGCGTCAGAAATGTGACAGATCATCAAACGATCACGGAGTCAGCACTAGAATCACTTTATTCGTTGAATATTCGCTAAAAACTCCAATCAACTTTGAACCTTATACCCAAGTCGCAACGCATCATAAATTCTGTTCTTCATCAATTGGCCTGACAGTTCGCGTAATAGGAGAATGAGCATCTCGTGGAGATTGGCGTCATCAGGCCATCGAAGGTCAAGGCTCTTTGGAACCGCGGAGATGAAGACTGTTCCAATTTTCAGCCTAATATTTTCTTCCATGCTGGACTGGAAGCGAGAGAAAAACATAGGATGAGCCAGCTGCATTTCCTTCCGGGCTTGCTGTAAAAATCAGCTAATGGATCCGAAGGTTTCTGTATATTGCAATTTAGGCGATGGGCTCACAACCTGTCACTACAGCAATATACCTACAAATCTATCTTAAATAACTTTGTCAGAAGTGGCGGAACGACCTTTGTGTAGGTCGTTTACGCTTTGCCTACCCCATTAGGCGTGATTATATGTATGTATGTACTTTAATAAATACCTAGCCTACCTTATTTTAGTGCTGCCAAAGTAAACAGCTCTTACCAACACATTTCATACCTAAAATAAATATGCCCTGTCTCTTTCACAAATAAGAAATAGATGAAAGAAGTTGTCTCTAGAAACGTAGACACATATACATACATATAATCACGCCTTTATCCATAATGGGGTAGGCAGAGCGTAAACGACCTAAACAAAGGTCGTTCCGCCACGTCTGACAATGTTTAGAGGGTTATTTAAGATAGATTTGTAGGTATATTGCTGTAGTGACAGGTTGTCGGCCCATCGCCTAAATGACAATATACTGAAACCCTCGGATCCCTTAGCTGGTTTTTACAGCATGCTTGGGAGGAAAAGCAGCTGGCACATTGTATGTTTTTCTTTTGCTTCCAGGCTAACATGTAAAATGAAGAATGGGGAATTGAAAACTGGTCTATGGAGCCATGGGCTCCTGATTCGGAGGCCTCGCTTCGATTTCTACGGAGATTTTGTAAATTATCACTTTGAGATATTTTCCCAGTTCGATTAGGAACAATTCAGGCTGAATCACCTGATTATCTGTAAGGATAAAAATTCCGCACTGGAGTGCATTTAAGTCGTTAGCTCCCAGGCCAGCATGGAAAAAATAGAAATAGAATAAATGTTATCTTATCCGATATTATTAACTTGTCAGTCGTCTGTGATTCTGGGTGCACGAAAGAGGAAAACCACGCCATTTTTTTAAAAGTATCGTGTCTCTTTTTGCAGTCACTGCAAAACCAATCATGGATTTGAAAAAAAAACCGGGTGTAAGTGACAGCGTCCCGCGAACTGATAGGGGTTGCTCAGCCAATGACACTGAACAACTTCCTAGTGAGTTTTTTTTACAGCAAGTGAAAACATCGACATTCCGTGCAAATTTTCTGACTGAAGTGAACATTTTGTATAGAAAAGGTATTTGAATTAAACATTGCGATGGTGGCGACTGCCGCTATGGGATAGAACGTTACGAACTTTGTAGAGCGTTATCTCTGTCACACTGTGAGTAAGAAATCAAACGTAGGGATTAGAGAAAATGTATTGCTTTCCCGTTCACACGTCGCGATTTTTCACTACAGCGAAAAAGTATGACCAAGACATTGATTGCTATTCACTTTAATTATCTTCTTTTATTTAAATAAAAAAAGAAACTTCCATTCCTAAAACAATCAATTTTTTCTGATAAATGAAAATTTACATTGCATTACTTCCATGCTGGCCTGGGAAGCTATAGCAAAACATAGAACGTGCTCTATAACTAGCGACCAGTCCCGGCTTCGCACGGAAATCATCAGTGTTTCTCTACTATATTATGCATGTATTATACATATAAACCTTCCTCTTGAATCACTTTATCTATTAAAAGATAAAGCATCAAACTCCGTTGCGTAGTTTTAAAGATCTAAGCATACAAAGAGATATAGGGACAGAAAGCGACTTCGTTTTATACTATATAGTGATGAAACCCATTCATCTTTATTATGAAAAAAAATTATCTCTATAATGAAACCCATATATATCCATTAAGAAACCCGTGTATCTCTATATTAAACCCATATAACTCTTTAATTCCAGGAGCCGTAGTATCACCCCACTGCGCCAACGAACACGAATCGGCGTTTCGGTTCTCCAGCACCTCACACTGCCCCATGGAGTACCAGCTCTGCCAGCCAACGTATCTGATCGGTAGCCGCTTCACCAAGAAAACGTTCCCTGGCCTCGCGTCCCACATACACTACCATCTGTGTCGATATAACACCAATATGCTACTGAAAATTGAGAACGTACTACTACAGGTAAGAGTATGTGCTGATATAACACCAGTATGTAAGAATATGACACTAATATGTGTCGATATAACACCAATATGCTACTGAAAATTGAGAACGTACTACTACAGGTAAGAAGCTAAAACGCGGTATCAAAGTTTTTCCAGAAGTCTGTATATAAGACAGTCGCTTCATAAAAAAAACGTTGCCTGGCCTCGCGTCCCACATACACTACTTGATAGAATCCCAACCGGCGTCTCGTGCCCCGGAGATGGAATAGGGAGGTCAAGTAAAACCCATTATCAATGTACTGAGTATTAAATAAGTATCATGGACTTCTTTACTTCCATGCTGCCCTGGGAGCGAGAGAAAAACATAGTCAGTGTCAGCTGCATTTCCTCCCGGGCATGCTGTAAAAACCAGCTAAGGGGGTTTTAGTATATTGTAATTTAGGCGATGGGCTGACAAACTGTCACTACAGCAATATACCTACAAATCTATTTTAAATAGCCCTTAAAGCTTGTAAGACGTGGCTGAACGACCTTTGTTTAGGTCGTTTACGCTGTGCCTACCCCATTAGGGATAAAGGCGTGATCATATGAATGTAAGTAATCATGGATTCAACATTCCAGGAATTCAACGTTCGTAGAATTCAACTGAATGGTTTTGTTATACCCCATAAATAAGGCATATTTGTATGAATTTACTGACAAAACCTCCTTAATCTACATACAGAGCAGAGCGTAAACGACCTAAACGAAGGTCGTTTCGCCACGTCTGACAAAGTTTTGAGGGTTATTTAAGGTAGATTTGAATGTATATTGCTGTAGTGACAGGTTGTCAGCCCATCGCCTAAATTGCAATATACTGAAACCCTCGGATCCATTAGCTGGTTTCTACAGCATTTTGAGAAATTCAGCTGCCACATTCTATGTTTTTCTCTCGCTCCCAGTCCAGCATGGAAGAAGTCTTGTTCTACCCCATAAATAGGGCATATTTGTATGAATTTACTGACAAAACCTCCTTTCTTTCTCTTGCAGAGTCACCGCCAACGCGAGAGCACCGGAATCAAAAAGTTGTACAACTCGTTCTTCGTTCTCTTCTAAACCGTTCACTCACTCACCGACCGAATCATTCATTCATCATTCATTCAGTGACTTTTGTGTTATGGAGTGTGTGTGATGGCATTCTATGAGGATTTAAAGGACTATTCTATTATGCACGAGGGCAAGGATTTGAATTGGGAGTCTTCAGTTAGACTTGTGGGGAGGGAAGAGGAAATGTTCTTGGAAGAGAGGGATGGGGGGAGGAAGCGGAAGTGGCAGGAGGGGGGGAAGATGATGAGAGAAGAAGTTGAAGAGAAGATTCAGAGGAAAGTGCCGCCGAAGAAGATAATGGGTGAGTTGGCGTCTCTTGTTTTTTTTTTGTTGTACAGATGCTGGTAATCTTCTTGAATGTGAAGTGGGATGTTAATTTAGCAATAAACAGGGTGAAAGGGATACGGTCCCGCAAACTGATAGGGGTTGCTCAGTCAACGGCACTGAACAACTTCCACCAGAAGTTTTTTCCAGGAAGTAAAAAATATGGCATTTTTGAACATAATATCCACGTCGATCAGACAATTTGTATAGAAAAGTCATATTTTTTTTACTCACTAAAAGAATTTCCTGGTGGGAATTGTTGAGCTGAGCAATCCCTATCAGTATACGGGTCCCTTACACCCCTTATCTCACCCCAAAGAGACTTGTCGACCCGCCTAGCTTTGTTGGCAGTGTCTACCTGCTACGCAGAGGGTCCCGGGTTCGACTTCCGGTCAAGGCACACATTTGAATGATGAGTTTAAATGTCTGTTTCTGGGTCTGGGTGTTCTTTGTGGTTGTTTCTGTGTATGTCCATGGCACCCCGATACAGGGAATCCTAGGGGCTTTGATTTTTTTAAATATCTGAAGTTCGTTACTTCAAGAAGTTTGCTCGCATCGGTGCTTACTACCTGTTATCAATTAAGGTCCTTCCACGCTGCGTTTTGGAAACGTTGTCAAACATTTATAAACATCCAGTGTTGGAGCACCTTAATAAGACATAACAACCATGTCACTGGCCTGAATTCTCGCGACATAATCCTAATTCTTAGCTAGCGCTGTCATTTTCTTAACCTTGACATAAGAACAGGATAGCAAATAAACACATGACTTTGACATTCCTAATCTGACGTAACATTGCTCATTTGACGTAAATTAAGGAAGCATGCTCTATGCTCAGATCTTATTTAAAGCGTCTTACGTCAAATTAGGAATGTCAAAGTCATGTGTTTATTTGCTATCCCGTTTTATGTCAAAATTAAGAAAGTGATAGCACTACTAAGAATTAGAATAAGGATTAGGAGTATGTCGCGAGAATCGACGCCACTGTCCTTTTCTAACAAACGGTAAGTTATATGTGTAAGAGCAGAACAAAATCCAGAGGTTATTATTTTAGTTTCTTTAAAATACTAATTTAATAGATGCTGTTAAATTGTTACTAGAAAATTAATAGTTTTTAATTAGGACGCATACTACGTATTTATTAATGTTCTATCCAAATAATATATCAATTCAAAGCTAATAATGCCAAATTAAGAATTAATAGCCGTATCATTTAAAAACATATTACATAATATATAAATACACTAGCAACCCGCCCCGGCTTCGCACGGAAATCATCAGTGTTTCTCTACTATATTATGCATGTATTATATAAACCCCTCTCTTGAATCACTCTATCCATTAAAAGAAACCGCATCAAAATCTGTTGCGTAGTTTTAAAGATCTAAGCATAGATAGGGATATAGGGACAGAGAAAGCGACTTTGTTTTATACTATGCAGTGATATTACATTTCGGACCTACGTCTTCTTTTTCTATCACGAGCGTATGAATGTTTCGATTATAGGCATGTTGACTAAGTTTTTCTTTTTTTTTTTCCCTTTTCTTCAATCTGCCAGCAGCCTCTTGGCTATAATCAGATGTGTTGTAGTGTCAAGCTTTTTGATGTTGACTAAGTGGCAAAAAAACAAATCGTTTATACTTAAAAATGATGGTTAAAAATACATACATAAAGTCACATATTTATCCCTAATAGGGTAGGCAGAGCGATAGCGACCTAAACAGAGGTCGCTCCGCCATGTCTGACAAGTTTTGAGGGTTATAACAGATGATATATATTAATTTTAGTTTTAGTAATTTCTGTACTCTGTGTATTTGTTAATAAATATATTTTTATTATTTTTTTCAATTTCATCAACAGATGATGTATATTGCAATAGTGACAGGTTGTCTGCCCATTGCCTAAAATTACAATACACTTAAACCTTTGAATCCCTTAGCTGGTTTTTACAGCATGCCCAGGGGGAGATGCAGCTGACACATTCTATGTTTTTCTATCACTCCCAGTCCAGCATAGAAAAATATGTAAAAATACTATCTCATTCATCATTTAAAGAAAAATGCGCATTTAGATTTAATAATTGTTAAAAATATAGAAGTTATTGATCTAAGTAGTTAATATTTACTTCCATGCTGGACTGGGAGTGAGAGTAAAACATAGAATGTGCCATCTGCTTTTTCTTCCGAGCATGCTGTAAAAACCAGCTAAGGGATCAGAGGGTTTCAGTATATTGCAATTTAGGCGATGGGCTGACAACCTGGCACTACAGCAATATACGTACAAATCCATCTTAAATAACCTTCAAAACTTTGTCAGACGTGGCGTAACGACCTTTGTATAGGACGTATATGCTCTGCCTACCCCATCAGGAATATGTGCGTGAATATATGCATGCATATTCGATAACCGAAAAAAACATTGGTACGTGGTGGTATTCGAACTACGACCTCCCGCTCAGGAGCCAGCGGTCCTATCCACTACACCATCAGGCTTTCATCTCCTGAAAGAATTTCCCGTTGAATGTTATTATTATTATTATTTTGAGGACAGGCAGCATATATATGCTGATAGGTCCTATGAGTGTTGGATTTATGTTGTTCGGTTATCACTATTCACTTTTATTATAAAGTCTATTGTTCAGTTAATATGATTCATAATTGTTTATAAATGTTCTTACTAAGCACAGTACACACACACACACAGTTTTAACTTAAATTTTGTCTTTATTCTTTTTTTGAATGTTCGCTGAGTAACCCCTATCAGTTTGTGGGACGCTGTCCCTTACACCCGGTATAGATAATTATTTATTTACATAAAATCGAATAGTACATGAGATTCTTATCTAGTTTCAACCGACTCTGGACTCTTAAGGTCAGGTAGCGTATCTTTGGCCCACTTAAATCAGTATTGCCACATTATAAATTGATCTTCTTAACTTCCATGCTGGAGTGGGACCGAGATAAAAACGTTGAATGTGCCAGCTGCATTTCCTCTCGGGCACGCTGTACAAACCAGCTAAGGGAGGGTTTCAGTATATTGTAATTTAGGCGATGGGCTGACAACCTGCCACTACAGCAATATACCTACTAATCTATCTTAAATAACCCTCAAAATGTTGTCACACATGGCGGAAATACCTTTATTTAGGTCGTTTATGCTCGGCCTACCCCATTAGGGATAAAGGCGTGTTTATATGTATGGTTTGTTTTTTTTAAGAAGGGTCTTGGCATGGAAATTATAAATTGTACCTAGTATGTGTTGTCAGCTGCTAATGGGGTAGGCAGAGCGAAAACGACCTAAACAAATGTTAGGTCGTTCCGCCACGTCTGACAAAGTTTTGAGGGTTATTTAAGATAGATTTGTAGGTGTATTGCTGTAGTGACAGGTTGTCAGCCCATCGCCTAAATTGCCGTATACTAAAACCCTCAGATCCCTGAGCCGGTTTTTACAGCATACCCGGGAGGAAATGCAGTTGGCTTATTCTATGTTTTTCTCTAGCTCCTAGGCCAATATGGGAGCAAGTAAATGATAACTTCCAATATAAGGGCTTTTGAAAACATGATTGTATTTTCGGTATACATACATACATACATACGTGGGACACTCAGAAAGTTTTGCGACACTAAAAAAAATTGTTCTACAGGTACATATATTTTTATTAAATCTTTTCAAAGTACTCTCCACCAGCCTCTATACAAAGATTCATGCGTCTGAACCAGTTTTCAAAACACTTTTTCCAGTCCGCCGTAGACACCTCGTTTACAGCCTGCTCGAACGCAGCCAGCGCATCTTCCGGCGACGAAAATTGTATCCCCTTGAGCTGATTTTTTATTTTTGGAAATAAAAAGAAGTCACACGGTGCTAGATCAGGGCTGTAAGGAGGGTGACCCAGGAGTTTGACTGGTGTGCTGTCCAGGAAGTCCCTCGTTTTGAGCGCGGTGTGTGCAGGCGCATTGTCGTGGTGGAGCAGTAGTCCGCGGAGCCCTGTGTTTGGTCGCTTTTTGCTCACAACAGAAAAAACTTCTGGTAAACATTTGGTAGTATACCATTCGGCGTTAATGCTTCTTTGATCTCGTAAGGGAATTGAGGCCAAGTGGCCAGTCAAATTAAAAAAGCTGGCGATCAAAATCTTCCCCCCGCTTCGAGATCGCTTCACTTTGGTAGGCGTTGGTTCATTTTGAAACACCCAAACTGTCGACTGGCGCTTGGTTTCTGGATCGTATTGATAAATCCAGGACTCATCACCTGTTACGATGTCGTAAACACGCCGAGACGAGCCTGCTTCAAATTTGTTCAGCATATCACGGCACCATTCCACCCGGGCCTGCTTCTGAGCGTCGGTGAGGTAGTGCGGCACCCAGCGCGATACTATCCTCCTCACGCGAAGATGCCCTTGTAGAATCTCGTGAACGCTTCCCGATCCCATCTTTAATATGTGCTGAATCTCCTGATATGTAATTCGCCTATTATCTTGGATTAAATTTTTCACTGCTAGCACGTTTTCTTCCGTAATAGCCGTCAAAGGGCGACCGCTTCTTTCTTCATCCCCCAAGGTTGGTCGACCGCGCCTAAATTCGTTATACCAACGATACACGGTTGCCTTGGAGGGGCTTTCATCCATAAATGCCATTTGAAGTCTATCGAACGATTCATCCGGTTTCAGGCGACACTTGAAATCGTAAAAAATCATAGCTCTAAAATGTTCCCGGTGCAGATCCATTTTTCAGTAAGACACGATACTTTGAATTGGCTCGCAAAAAATGTGGAGGGAAATTTTGAAAATGGAACACACATATTTTTACTCACAAGTAATCATAGTTTCAAAAAAGATTCTAACCGGCCAGTCTGCCATATATAAAAACTATTTATCGCAATACTTTCTGAGTGGCCTGGTACATAACGTCACGCCTCTTTCCCGGAGGGGTAGGCAGAGATCACATCCTTCCATTCTCGGTATACCTACAAATAAAATTGTTTTAATAACATTTAATAGAACAAAACTAAAATTAAACTAATGAATAGTTTTGTTATCTAGTAAGAACTGACTATAAGAGGTCAGGCTCTTATCTTTGCCCCATTTAATAACATTGTTGCTAGACGGGTTTGATAGATAGCGGGTGTAAGGGACAGCGTCCCGCAAACTGATAGGGGTTGCTCAGTCAACGACACTGAACATCTATCAATCAACAGGATATTTTTTCAGAGAAAAAAATATTGGTATTTCCATACAAATTGTCTGATCGAGGTGTTTTGTATGGAAAGAAATTTTACTGAAAGAATTTCCTGGTGGAAGTTGTTCCGTGTCGTTGACTGAGCAACCCCTATCGGTTTGCGGGACGCTGTCCCTTACACCTGGTATAACCTACAACGCTAAGGAAAGAAGGTTAATTGTATCAAGATGGTTTTTGAATCAATGAATCCTTTCTTCCATGCTGGACTGGGAGCGAGAGAAAAACATAGAATGTCCCAGCTGCATTTCCTCCCGGGCAGCATGCCGCTGAGGGATCCGAGGGTTTCAGTATACTGCAATTTAGGCGTTAGGCTGTCAACCTGTCACTACAACAATGTATCTACAAATCTATCTTAAATAACTCTCAAAACTTTGTCAGACGTGGCGGAACAACCTTTGTTTAGGTCGTTTTCGCTCTGCCTACCCCATTAGGGGTAAAGGCGTGTTTATATGTATGGACGTGCCTGAATTATCATTCTTGACTGACAATCGGGTGATCCAACGAGGGGAAAGCTGCCAGTGTGATGAATCGTACCATTTACGATTCTGGGCGGTTGTTTCGACCGAGTAGGTTTTAGTTTAAAGTTTTGACATTGTGATTTAGATTCATTGTGACATTTTGTAATTGACTTATTAATAAATAGTCACTACATAGTATAAAACAAAGTCGCTTTCTCTGTCCCTATATCCCTATGTATGCTTAGATCTTTAAAATCACGCAACGGATTTTGATGCGGTTTCTTTTAATGAATAGAGTAATTCAAGAGGTAGGTTTTATATGTATAATACATGCATAATATGGTAGAGAAACACTGATAATTTCCGTGCGAAGCCGGGGCTGGTCGCTAGTTTATAATATTTGATCGGGTGATTTCTAACCGTTCTGGAAATTGAGCAAATGTCGTAGTTATATCGAACTTATGACCCCCAGATTGGGAGCCATCACATGACTCAGACCACTAACCTATCTCCATACGGTTATTAACCTTCATAACAAGGGTTCGTCGGTTTGATCGTTATCCCCACAATCCAGACATAATTACGCCTGTATCCGTAATGGGGTAGGCAGAGCGTCAGCGACCCAAATGAAGGTCGGTTCGCCACGTCCGACAAGTTTTGGGGGTTGTTTAAGATAGATCTGTACATTGCTGTAGTGAAAGGTTGTCAACCCATCGCCCAAACTACAATACACTGGAACCCTCGAATCCCTTAGCTGGCTTTTACAGCATGCCTGGGAAGAGATGTAGTTGGCACATTCTATGTTTTCCATATTAATCCAGACGAAATCAGAATTTTCCTGGTCACGTAGGTCGAAACTTGAAAATGCATGAGTAAGCCTTCCGTCCCAGCCGCTGTCTCTGATAGAGGTTGTTTCACAAACCATGTCAGAGAGTGGTTTAAAAGGAATTACAACTAAAGTAACTCCCTTTACATTATGAATTATAAAATAATCAGATTTAGAGTCTGTAGTGATCCTCAAAACTTGTCAGACGTGGCGGAACGAACTTTGTTTTGGTAGTTTTTGCTCTTCCTACCCCTTTAGAGGTAAAGGCGTGATTTTATTTATGTATGTGTGTCTGTCTACATTATGAATTTAAATCAAATTTGTCTGTTGATTGTTCGTTTAACAAACAATATGGTGACTTGTGCGTTTTTCATAAATTACTTAAATGTTTCGTTAGGTAAAAAATAGTTGCATATTATTAAAAAAGTCTACAATGGAATCAGCTGATCTGGCAACATTCAGTCCGTGTGTTAATAACAAGAGACGTCTTTTGTCTGTTTGTCATAGATTATGTAGGTCACAGAATGGACGATAGGCTTAAAGCACGTACAGTCGCGCAAGTACCTTTATTAAAATCGTTTTCTGTTATTTGCACAGCTGTTATCCTTTTTTAATCTCGTTTCCTGTGAGTTGCCGGGTTGATTAATAAGTCAATCACGGCCTTTGCATCTTACATGGTTGTGTATCGACTTCTGTCAAAGTCAGTAGCTGCGACAGGATTAACTGTTTTACGTACTCTCCGAATCGCGGCATAATCCTTCGTAACCTAGCAAACCCATGAATATAAAATAAGTAAATAGACAATTTCTTATGTCCAATCATGTGTCTTACTTCCATGCGGGACCAGGAGCGATAAAAACATAGAATGTACCAAAAATAGCAATACACAATTCAATCCGAAACATGCCCCACGTTACGGCTTAAATTATACCGTTGACGCTCTACCTACCCCTGATTTAGAGACATTTGAATGTTTTCGTCTTGAATTACTCTTATATTTTTCTCTTTTTCACTGTCCTCTGAGATGCTCTATCTCATTAGGCATAAAGAAACAAACTTCTTAAGTCAACTAATCTTTGACTATACAAACGATAATGAATAGTACAAACTTATGACGTATTTTTAATAACATCTTCATATCAGTACCGACGCGGGTTTCTTAGCGAAGCGACGCTACTCTTGCGCATAAAATAAGTTTAATTTAAGAACGGATTTCGTGTTTTATTTGTGTTCGTGTTCGTGTTCGCGAGTGGTCATGTGTTTGACAGTGTGGCACTTGGATAACTGTGTTGTAAGATGCAAGAATAAATAAGAATGTTATAAACGTAATATATTTACGATATGGAAACGCAGGGAGGATTGACCGTAGAGTAATTAAGACTAGTATTTTGATCCAAGCTAAAGAGCGAGAAAGAAAATACGGCTTATCTATTTCATAATGGCATTAATGCAATGCCATTGGTGATCGAAAGAGATTAAAATTAAAAGCATTTATTCGGTACCAATTATCACTCAGACAACTTAAAACTCATCTCCCTAGCCTTATCCCGTATCTCGCGGGGTCGGCTACCTAATCTAGGTGATAGGACGAGGGCACTGGTTTTTACACAGAGCGACTGCCATCTGACCTCCGCAACCCAGAAGGGAACCCAGACCAAATCCTAGATTAGCTCGGAGTTTTTAAGCTTACAATGCTTAGCACTGGCCGCTGACTTGGCTTAGCGACTAATATCTACGGGTTTAAACGATATTAACCGGGACCAACGGCTTAACGTGCCTTCCAAAGCACCAAATAAACGTACATATGAAATTCGTAAACGAATAAACACATTGGTTCGTGGTGGGATTCGAACCACGACCTCCCGCTCAGGAGACAGCGGACCTATCCACGATACCATCGGGCTCAGCCTAAAGCCGTGACTCCAGCGCTCAAAGAAAACATGAAACATACCCCCGCGGGGCAGAGGGGGTTTCACAAACATTTCCCTTCCCCGCGGGGGTACGTTGCATGTTTGCTTTGAGCGCATGTTGACTTTTAACTTCCATGCTGGACTGGGAGCGAGAGAAAAACATAGAATGTGCCAGCTGTTTTTCCTCCCGGGCATGCTGTAAAAACCAGCTAAGGGATCTGAGGGTTTCAGTATATTGTAATTTAGGCGATGGGCTGACAACCTGTCACTACAGCAATATGCCTACAAATTTAAATATCCCTCAAAACTTTGTCAGATGTGGCGGAACGATCTTTGTTTAGGTCGTTCACGCTTTGCCTACCCCATAAGGGATAAAGGCGTGATTATATGTATGTATGTAAGTATGTATCTTAAATAACCCTGAAAACTTTGTCAGACGTGGCGGAACGACCTTTGTTTAGGTCGTTTACGCTCTGCCTACCCCATTAGGGATAAAGGTGTGATTATATTATATGTATGCCGTTAAAACCAGCTAAGGGATCCAAATGCAGTCGTTATTGTAACTGCACAGGAACACTGACTGCTTCTGAACCGCAGTTTGACATACCTATCTGAGTTGATTTGCAAGCAAAACGAAAAACAACCCTCTCATAAGAACCTTGTCGGTATCGAGTGTAACTATGTGCCATATCTCCAGCGCTCAAAGAAACATACATACATTCATATAATCACGCATTAATCCCGGTTGAGGTAGGCAGAGCGTAAACGACCTAAACAAAGGTCGTTTTTCCACGTCTGACAAAGTTTTGAGGAATATTTAAGATAGTTTTGTAGGTATATTGCTGTAGTGACAGGTTGTCAGCCCATCGCCTAAATTACAATATACTTAAACCCTCGCTTAGCTGATTTTTACAGCATGCCCGGGAGGAAATGTAGCTGGCGTATTCTACGATATGTTGCATTCAATTATTTATACAAAGTTTGGTCTAGCTATTTAAAAATTATAACGTAACTATCATTTGTTTCGGACTCGATTTCCGTGCCAGTCTTAATAAAGTCTTAATATGTTTATCTATAATATCACTACATAGTATAAAACAAAGTCGCTTTCTCTGTCCCTATATCCCTATGTATGCATAAATCTTTAAAACTACGCAACGGATTTTGATGCGGTTTCTTTTAATGGATAGAGTGATTCAAGAGGAAGGTTTATATGTATAATACATGCATAGTATAGTAGAGAAACACTGATGATTTCCGAGCGAAGCCGGGGTGGGTTGCTAGTAGGTACTAAATTTAATATTTGCAAGTAATGTTTCAAAGGCCTTGATTACATAAAGGTTCACTTCATTACATGGATAGCAATGATAGCAACTGACCAAATAAAACAACAACTGGTTTCTCGAACTGGTTCAATCCAGATTATTGTATTTCATCGAGAAATATTCTTCCATTCCATTATTGCAATTTAGGCGATGGGCTGACAACTTGCACTACAGCATCATCATCATCTCCCTAGCCTTATCCCGTATCTCACGGGGTCGGCTTCCTAATCTAGGGGATTGAACGAGGGTACTGGTTTTTACACAGAGCGACTGCCATCTGACCTCCGCAACCCAGAAGGGAAACCAGACCCAATCCTAGATTAGGTCAGAGTTTTCAAGCCGCCAATGCTTAGCACTGGCCTCTGATATGGCTTAACGACTAATATCTACGGTATTGAACGATATTAACCGGGACCAACGGCTTAACGTGCCTTCCGAAGCACGGAAAAAGCACCGAATAAACGTACATATGAAATTCGAAAACCGAAAAACACATTGGTACGTGATGGGATTCGAACCACGACCTCCCGCTCAGGAGGCAGCGGCCCTATCCACTACACCATCGGGCTCCACTTGCACTACAGCATATACCTACAAATATATATTTTATATATCCCTCCAAACTTTATCAGACGTGGCGGAACGACCACGACAAGGTCGGTTACGCTCTGCCTACTCCATTAGGGATAAGGGCGCGATTATATGTATGTATATTCTTCAATGCTGGACTGGGATAGATTGAAAAACATAGAATGTTCCAGCTGCCCTTCCTGTCAGCAAAAGGGATTCGAGGGTTACTAGGCTAGGAGGGGTATTAGGCGGTGGGCTGACAACCTGTCGCTACAGCAATACACGTTAAAATCTAAAATTTTCCTCAATTTTTGTAACACGTGGCGAAAGCGCCTTTTAAGAAGCGTTTTACGCTCTGCCTCCCCCGTAAGGGATAAGGGCGTGATTTTATGTATGTATGTATAAATACAGCTTTTTTTATCTCATTGGTTTTATAATTGGTCCCTTTCTTGCATATTTCTCTCTGTTAGATTCTGTTTTGTTGCTCTATATTTTAAATCAATCGAGGGATATACATACATGCATAAAATCACGCCTTTATCCCTAATGGGGTAGGCAGAGAGTGAACCTAAACAAAGGTCGTTCCGCCACGTTTGACGAAGTTTTGAGGGTTATTTAAGATAGGTATGTATGTATAATGCTGTAGTGACAGGTTGTTAGCCCATCGCCTAAATTGCAATATACAGAAACGCTCGGATCCCTTAGCTGGTTTTTACAGCATATCCGAGAGGAAATGCAGCTGGCACATTTTATGTTTTTCCCTGGCTTCCAGTCCAACATGGAATAAATAAAGAGATACATATGCAAAAAATTGCGGTTTTATCTCTTAGGGATAGACAGACTGAAGTCTCTCTGACCTCTGACTACATTTTGAAGATAGGTCAGTAAATAGGACGTTGTTGATATGACGGTTAGTCAGTCCATAACCTAAATTGCGACACGTAAAAACCGGGTAGAAGAAAAGCGGGTGATATCACTACATAGTATAGAACAAAGTCCCTTTCTCTGTCCCTATATACCTATGTATGCATAAATATTTAAAACTACGCAACGGAATTTGATGCGGTTTCTTTTAATGGATGGAGTGATTCAAGAGGAAGTTTTATATGTATAATACATCATCATCTCCATAGCCTTATACCGTATATCACGGGGTCGGCTACCTAATCTAGGGGATCGAACGAGGGTACTGGTTTTTACACAGAGCGACTGCCATCTGACCTCCGCAACCCAGAAGGGAAACCAGACCCAATCCTAGATTAGGTCAGAGTTTTCAAGCCGCCAATGCTTAGCACTGGCCTCTGATATGGCTTAACGAGTAATATCTACTGTTTTAAATGATATTAACCGGGACCAACGGCTTAACGTGCCTTCCGAAGCACGGAAAAAGCGCCGAATAAACGTACATATGAAATTCGAATACCGAAAAACACATTGGTACGTGGTGGGATTCGAACCACGACCTCCCGCTCAGGAGGCAGCGGTGCTATCCACTACACCATCGGGATTCTTTATATGTATAATACATGCATAATATAGTAGAGAAACTCTGAAAAGACTCTGAATTTTCAAACCGAGAAATAAGAAATCAAAATACAAACATGACATGGCGATGTTACTATGTAACCGAGCCACGCCTACTATACGTAGTACGTGCTAAATAAAATACTTGAATAAGTAATGTAAATGACACGAAAAATAAATAATATAACTGCTGAGAGACTTCAGAAATAGAAATAGTTGCTATTTAAAATCTAATAGTAATTCTTCCATGCTGGACTGGGAGAGATAGAAAAACATAGAATGTTCCAGCTGCCCTTCCTCCCGGGCATGCTGTTGAAGTCAGTAAAAGGGACTCGAGGGTTACAGTGTATTGTAATTTAGGCGATGGGCTGACAACCTGTCACTATAGCAATACACATTACAATCTAAAATTGCCCTCAATTTTTGTCAGACGTGGCGAAAGCGCCTTTTACGAGGAGTTTGACGCTCTGCCTACCCCGTAAGGGATACAGGCGTGATTTTATGTATGTATGTATGTAATTGTAATCATGCTGGCCTGGGAGCGAGAAAAAAAATATAGAGTGTGCCAGCTGCATTTCCTCCCGGGCATGCTGTAAAAACCAGCTAAGGGATTCGGGGGTTTCAGTACATTGCAATTTAGGCGATGGGCTGACAACCTGTCATTATAGCAACATACATACAAATGTATCTTAAATAACCCTTAAAACTTTGTCAGACGTGGCGGAAACACCTTTATTTAGGTCGTTTATGCTCTGCCTACCCCATTAGGGATAAAGGCGTGATTATATATGTATATTATTATCTAATATAAAGGGAAAGGCAGAGCCTAAAATACCTGAAATAAATGAAAGGCGTTTTCACCACGTCTGACAATATTGACAACAATTTTTGTTTAAAATGTGTACTGCTATAGCAACGCAACGGGTTGTCAGCCCAATGTGTACCGCTATAGCAACGCAACGGTTTGTCAGCCCAATGTGTACCGCTAGAGCAATGCAACTGGTTTGCCAGAACCATGTGTACCGCTATAGCAACGCAACTGGTTTGCCAGAACCATGTGTACCGCTATAGCAACGCAACTGGTTTGCCAGAACCATGTGTACCGCTATAGCAACGCAACTGGTTTGCCAGAACCATGTGTACCGCTATAGCAACGCAACTGGTTTGCCAGAACCATGAGTCTCGCTATAGCAACGCAACTGGTTTGCCAGAACCATGTGTACCACTAGAGCAATGCAACTGGTTTGCCAGAACCATGTGTACCGCTATAGCAACGCAACTGGTTTGCCAGAACCATGTGTACCGCTATAGCAACGCAACTGGTTTGCCAGAACCATGAGTCTCGCTATAGCAACGCAACTGGTTTGCCAGAACCATGTGTACCGCTATAGCAACGCAACTGGTTTGCCAGAACCATGTGTACCGCTATAGCAACGCAACTGGTTTGCCAGAACCATGTGTACCGCTATAGCAACGCAACTGGTTTGCCAGAACCATGTGTACCGCTATAGCAACGCAACTGGTTTGCCAGAACCATGTGTACCGCTATAGCAACGCAACTGGTTTGCCAGAACCATGTGTACCGCTATAGCAACGCAACTGGTTTGCCAGAACCATGTGTACCGCTATAGCAACGCAACTGGTTTGCCAGAACCATGTGTACCGCTATAGCAACGCAACTGGTTTGCCAGAACCATGTGTACCGCTATAGCAACGCAACTGGTTTGCCAGAACCATGAGTCTCGCTATAGCAACGCAACTGGTTTGCCAGAACCATGTGTACCGCTATAGCAACGCAACTGGTTTGCCAGAACCATGAGTCTCGCTATAGCAACGCAACTGGTTTGCCAGAACCATGTGTACCGCTATAGCAACGCAACTGGTTGCCAGCCATTGTGTACCGCTATAGCAACGCAACTGGTTGCCAGCCATTGTGTACCGCTATAGCAACGCGACAGGTTGCCAGACCACTGCCAAAATTACAATACACTGAAGATACACTGTATGTAACCCTCAAATCCTACTGCCAGTCTTTACAGCATGCCCGGGAGGAGAATCTACTGCCACATTCTTTGTTTTTCTATCGCACCCAGTCCAGCATGGAAATGGAAAAGCGTAGAATATATCGACTGCTTCTGTTCCCGGGCATACTGCCTCCGTGGTCAGAGCCATGGACTTTCAATCCGTAGGTCCTGGGTTTGATTTCCAGGGGAGAACACAAAGTTGATATTTAACAATTTATCACCTTGTGAGATTTCCCCCAGTTTGGTTAGGACAATGCAGGCTGAATCCACTTGTTTGTCTGGAAGAAAACAGACTCCGTGTTTCAAAATTCACGTTAAACTGTCTGTCCCGGTCGCTGTCTTTGATAGTGCTCGTTACTCAAACCACGTCAGAGGCCTAATAGCTGTGCTACTAGGCGGTTTGAAAAAACTCTGACACCAGGGTTCGTCGGGTTCATCGACTCGGGAATCCACTCGTATTATAATTTGAGCTGACGACCTGTTATGGAATAGGTACATTTTCAGAAATCACCTTCAATATTTATTCAGAAGCGTAAACGGTCTTTACCCCTCATGGGATATAGGCGTGACTATGTTATTATTTCTCTTCATGCACAAATATTAGCACACTCGTGACTAGGCGGTGCTTACTCAATGATTTTATCATCTCTCGTCATCGATTATAGAATTGTCACGTTCCTGTATTATAACAGCGAAATAGTACGTTTTTACTTAAGCCGTCGGTCCCGGTCGCTGTCTTTGATAGTGGCCGTTACTCAAAACCATGTCAGAGGCCTGATAGTTGTGCTACTAGGCGGTTTTAAAACTCTGACACCAGGGTACATCGCGTCGACAGACTCGATACCCACTCGACAGAAGAAGAAGAAGACTTAGCGACTATAAATATCATACAATACAAGGTTGCTTCGATGCTGGACTCGGAGCCAGAGAAAAACATAGCATGTGCCAGCTACAATTACAAATATCTTTATTAACAAATCATTTGCACAATTTACTTCCATGCTGGCCTGGGAGCGAGAGAAAAACATAGAATGTGCCAGCTGCATTTCCTCCCGGGCATGCTGTAAGATCCAGCTAAGGGATCCGAGGGTTTCAGTATATTGTAATTTAGGCGATGGGCTGACAACCTGTCACTACAGCAATATACCTAGAATCCTATCTTAAATATCCCTCAAAACTATGTCAGACGTGGCGGAACGACCTTTGTTTAGGTCGTTTACGCTCTGCCTACCCCATTAGGGATAAAGGCGTGATTATATGTATGTATGTATGTATGCATTTGCACAATTCACAAACACCATGGACCCCGCTGTAGGAAAACCTGAGGCGCGGGAGTCCCTTTTTAACGAATTTATCCCATGCTGTAAAAACATACATACATATAATCACGCCTTTATCCCTGATGGGATAGGCAGAGCGTAAACGACCTAAACAAGGGTCGTTCCGCCACGCCTGACAAAGTTTCAAGGGTTATTTAATTTAGATTTGTAGGTATATTGCTGTAGTGACAGGTTGTCAGCCCATCGCCTAAATTGCAATATACTAAAACCCTTAGATCCCTTAGCTGGTTTTTACAGCATGCCCGGGAGGAAATGCAGCTGGCACATTCTACGTTTTTCTTTCGCTCCCAGGCCAGCATGGAAGCAACCGCTGTAAAAACCAGCTAAGGGATCCGAGGGTTTTAGTATATTGCAATTTAGGCGAAAGGCTGACAACCTGATAAGAACATTACTCCGAGGCCGAAAAAAAAAGCTATTTAAAGCTAGGCAAACGAGATTTTAAATTGCTATTTTGGCTAATAGAAGTGACTTTTCCCTCATTTTGCGAGGAAACAATAACAATACACAAAAACAAACTTCAAACTTGCGATTCCTCCACAATATTTTAACATTTGAGATTTGCATGGCGCCTTTGACAGGTGCGCATTCCATTAATAGGGAATACTCATGATTTTTTTAAAACTATTAGTATGAATTATTGTCACCATAGATGAACGGATGTGAAGGAATTTTCGCAAAATATTCATTAGTTTAGGAGTTATAATGCCTTAAAGTGGTTAGTTAAAAAGAGAGGTCCGAACTGTCATGTGACGTCATAAGACAGGAGCGCCATACTAATTCCATATAAATTGTCGTTTCGAAGAGAGAGATAGATAGTCTATCTTTATAATGGTATATCTCGGTGATTTTTTGATCAATTTTATTTCTGTTTTCACTGTTCTTTTCATAATTTAAGATGTTTTTAGAAAATAGGTTCAGGATCTGAAAATATGTTATATGCACGTTCTCTATTCATTCCATTTTGTAAATTTATAAAGTTGTATGCGCATTCAGCCTTAAAATAAATCAATAATATGAACTAAAAAACACCTAAGCCATACTAGTGTGTCCTGAAGCGATCGTTAATTTCATTGTTGTCGTTTGGAGCAATTGCTGGCGTCTGCGAATATGAGGATCGAAAAGAGTGAAAATAGGCTTTGTTTTTTTTAATAATAAGCTTTTTCCGAGCAAATGGGAGAAAAAGTGGGTGGTTCGTCAACTCGGCAACCTATAGAAGAAGTAGCTATAGCTATGGATCAAAATACTGATGTAAAGTCTATGATTCTCATACAGTCAAAACGCTCAACAACATACTAGTCTTTGAAGCGGTAACAAGGTAAATCCTTCCTGTATTCGGGGTGTAAGGGACAGCGTCCCACAAACTGATAGGGGTTGCTCAGTTAACGCCACTGAAAAACTTCCACCAAGAAATTCTTTCAGGCAGTGAAAATAAAAATTGGATTTTTCATACAAAATGTCCACCTCGATCAGGCAATTTGTACAGAAATGCCATTTCTTTTTCACTTCATCAATTTCTCGGTGGAAGTTATTTAGTATCGTTGACTGAGTAACCCCTACCAGTTTGCGGGACGCTGTCCCTTACACCCAGTATCCTAACAAAAATCGTGAAGGTAATATTACTATCTGTGTCAATCTATCAGCTGCGTCACTGAAAGCCGCGTCTGAATTTAATTTGAAAAAGAGTAAAATGACGAAAACGCATCACGCCAGCAAAATATCTAAATCTAAAATATACTGGACTCTATCGAAACAGACCTATTATTGGACTTTAAGAATCAGATGTGTTTTCTGACAGTGACTTTAAAAAAACGAAAAGGCTGTGTCTAAATCTAGTCGAGGTATACCAAAAATTAAGTGCGTTTGTTTTAAATATTGAAGAGACACTGGTGATATCTAACGGACTATTTTTAGAAGAAACAAGTGATTTTGTGAAGATCTCAATTAGAAATCTCAAAGATACGGAAGAACTGATATTATTTATAGAACTGATAGAAAATAATTAATAACAAAAGTTACTGTTGATTGTCTGGATAATTAAAAGACAAATTAAGAAAAAGCTGTAGCAGTAACAGAATTAAGAAAAGACAAAATTTATAAAATATTCGGCAACTCCCTTGTGGGTTTGATAGAGGTATTCACCTCGACGTTTCGACTCTATACGAGGGTCTTCTTCAGGAGAGAAGAAAGTCACACTCCTCCGCTCTTTTGAGTGAAAAAAGACAAGTTGTCGTTATCTATCAAGAAAAAGATTGCAGAGTTGTGATTACACAAAAGCCACTAATCAAGATTTACTTAAGAGGAAGATTAACAAGTAAATATCTAACCATTTAAGCAATTACAAAAATATATGTAAAAAACTGGTTTTGAAAGAAAATTACGGTTCTCCGAAGGAATACTATATCAACGTCTTGGAGAAACCAGCAAGATATAAATGGTTTGATTGTGATCGTGATATATAACGAACACTTTATATTGATGGTTATCTCATCATTTATTTAAGAGCTTAGCTCTTGTCGCTTGAGGATACATGAAGTGAAGGCCAGCTCTTTCTACATTCCGCATTCTCCTTGACTTCCTGGTATCTAGTCAGAAGAAATCATCAAAATAAAGACGAATTTCATAGAGAATCCCAACTAGAAGCATCAAGTAAAATTCTCACAAATCTCAAGATCTTAAGAAGAATCTCATCCAGCAATCAGTGATGATGGTGGAATCTGGCTGCGAGCCTGACCGCATGTCAGCAGCAGCTGTCCTGCAGTTTGCGGCGCACGAGGCGCGCCAGGGTCGAAGGTGCGCGGAGTTCGGCGCGCATGCGTACGCTGCACTCGCTTTTAATGTACACGGTAAATATATATATATAAGGCCTGGTTTCAAACTCTAGCCCAGAAACGGGAAAAACGACATGCTCGTGGATAGGGCTCCGTCGCAACGGACTCTCAATTCGCGTGCAGGAAGTGCGGACGAAAATGTCGTTCAAGGATCGGTCTTTTTGCCACGATGCTCTTCTCGCATAGGCGCTGCTTGAATCATCTGTCTGAAATATATATACATACATACATATAATCACGCCTTTATCCCTAATGGGGTAGGCAGAGCGTAAACGACCTACACAAAGGTCGTTCCGCCACGTCTGACAAAGTTTTGAGGGTTGTTTAAGATAGATTTGTAGGTGTATTGCTGTAGTGACAGGTTGTCAGCCTATCGCCTAAATTGCAATATACAGATACCCTCGGATCCCTTAGCTGGTTTTTTTTGAAATATATATATAAAAAGAAATAAAGAAAGACATTGACTTCTCCGTAAAAAATGACCACTTCGATCAGAATAGCGTTACCATAATTAATATTCTTAATATGCATCAAGTTCAGGTCAAAAACTCAAAAGCGATATACAAACTTTGTTTTAGTTTCATGTATTTTAATCGAAGATCTTGTTTCAAAACTAAGTGTTAGCTATTAGATATGACAAAATAATAAAATAATAGTTATAGTAATTTTACTTATTTGCCAACACGTATCATTTATATTTGAAATGTGTTTTTGAAGAAAAAGACATGAAACTTTGGTTAGCTATATTCTATAGTTGAGTTGGAAGTACTATACACCTTACGAAAGATGAATTCGCGAGCGAAGCGAGAGACTATATTTTATCAATACAGGCTTAGGGGGTACATATTCAAACTGTCCAAACGGCATACAAATAGCCGTTAGACACACGATCATTTTGATAATTAAACTACGATCTTGCAATAACACGCGCCACGCCTCTATCGCTTACGGGTTAGGCATAACTATTAAATCCGGATTAATCATACAAATACTCCGTGATAGCAATAAGAGACACGATCATTTCGATAATTAAACTAACGATCTAGCAACAGCACGCGTTGTTGCGGTACAAACTGGTTCGCATTCATATCCTGTCGTCACGCCTCTATCGTTTACGGGTTAGGCATAACTATTAAATCCGGATTAATCATACAAATACTCCGTGATAGCAATAAGAGACACGATCATTTCGATAATTAAACTAACGATCTTGCAATAGCACGCGTTGTTGCGGTACAAACTGGTTTACTTATATCTCGATAGCGCGGGTCGAAGAGCCGTCACGCCTCTATCGCTTACGGGGCAGGCATAACTATGAAATCCAGTGTCATTATCCAAATACTCCGTGATAGCAATAAGAGACACGATCATTTCGATAATTAAACTAACGATCTGGCAGCAGGACGCGTTGTCGCGGTACAAACTGGTTCGCATTCATATCTCGCGATCACGCCTCTATCGCTTACGGGGCAGGCATAACTATGAAATCCAGTTAAATCATACAAATACTCCGTGATAGCAATTAGAGACACGATCATTTTGATAATTAAACTAACGATCTTGCAATAGCACGCGTTGTTGCGGTACAAACTGGTTTACATATATCTCGATAGCGCGGGTCGAAGAGCCGTCACGCCTCTATCGCTTACGGGGTAGGCATAACTAATTAATCCAGTTTAATCATCCAAATAGTCCGTGATAGCAATTATAGACACGATCATTTCGATAATTAAACTAACGATCTTGCAATAGCACGCGTTGTTGCGGTACAAACTGGTTTACTTATATCCCGCGTGCGAGAGTCGAAGAGCCGTTACGAATCTATCGCTTATGGGGCAGGCATAACTATGAAATCCAGTGTCATCATCCAAATACTCCGTGATAGCAATAAGAGACACGATCATTTTGATAATTAAACTAACGATTTGGCAGCACGACGCGTTGTTGCGGTACAAACTGGTTTATTTATATCTCGCGAGCGAGGGTCGGAGAGCCGTCACGCCTCTATCGCTTACGGGGCAGGCATAACTATGAAATCCAGTGTCATCATCCAAATACTCCGTGATAGCAATTATAGTCACGATCATTTTAATAATTAAACTAACGATCTTGCAATAGCACGCGTTGTTGCGGTACAAACTGGTTTACTTATATCTCGCCAGCGCCTCGGGTCGAAGTGCATTGATAAAGACGTTGTTATGACTTACGATATAGGGACACACTTATACAAAGATAGGGACATCTTCAATTGATGTGGAATTATTGTAATACTGTGGCGCCCTCTACATCAGAAAAGAATCATCTCCTTAGCCTTATACTGTATCTCACAGGGTCGGCTATCTAATCTCCCTAGATTATAATTAATTGATGTGGAAATATTTGTGTTAAGAGACATAGTTGTAATACTGTGGCGCCCTCTACATCAGAAAAGAATCATCATCTCCTTAGCCTTATACCGTATCTCACAAGGTCGGCTACGTAATCTACCTAGATTATAATTAATAGATGTGGAAATATTTGTGTTAAGAGACATAGTTGTTGAAAAGAATCATCTCCTTCATCTCCCTAGCCTTATACCGTATCTCACAGGGTTGGCTACCTTATCTCCCTAGATAATAATTAATAGATGTGGAAATATTTGTGCTAAGAGACATAGTTGTAATACTGTGGCGCCCTCTACATCAGAAAAGAATCATCATCTCCTTAGCCTTATACTGTATCTCACAGGGTTGGCTACCTAATCTCCCTAGATTATAATTAATAGATGTGGAAATATTTGTGTTAAGAGACATAGTTGTTGAAAAGAATCATCTCCTTCATCTCCCTAGCCTTATACCGTATCTCACAGGGTTGGCTACCTTATCTACCTAGATAATAATTAATAGATGTGGAAATATTTGTGCTAAGAGACATAGTTGTAATACTGTGGCGCCCTCTACATCAGAAAAGAATCATCATCTCCTTAGCCTTATACTGTATCTCACAGGGTTGGCTACCTAATCTCCCTAGATTAGAATTAATAGATGTAGAAATATTTGTGTTAAGAGACATAGTTGTAACACTGTGGCGCCCTCTGCATCAGAAAAAAAATCATCATCTCTCATCTCTCTAGCCTTATCCCGTATGTCACAGGCGGCTACCTAATCTCCCTAGATTAGAAATAATAGAGGTGGAAATATTTGTGTTAAGAGACATAGCACTGTGGCGCCCTCTACATCAGAAAAGAACCATCATCTCTCACCTCTCAAGCCTGATCCCGTATGTCACAGGTCGGCTACCCAATCTCCCTAGATTAGAATTAATAGATGTGGAAATATTTGTGTTAAGAGACATAGTTGTAACACTGAGGCGCCCTCTACATCAGAAAAGAATCATCTCCGTCAGTAGTTTTATCCCGTTTCTCACAGGGTCAGCTACCTAATCTAGGGGATTAAGCGACTGGTTTTTACACAGAGCGACTGCCATCTGACCTCCGCAAACCAGAAGGGCAACCAGACACAATCCTAGATTAGATCAGAGTTTTCAAGCCGCCAATGCTTAGCACTGGCGTCTGACATGGCTAACTACTAATATCTACGGTATTAAACGATATTAACCGGGACAAACGGCTAAACGTGCTTTCCGAAGCACGGGAAAAAGCGCCGAATAAACGTACATATGAAATTCGAAAACCGAAAAACACATTATACGTGGTGGGGTTCGAACCACGACCTCCCTCAGGAGGCAGCGGCCCTATCCACTACAGCATTGGGCTTTGCATACATCAGAAAAGAAGATCAGTATTTTATCATTCAAGGTCTAAATCGTAGTAAAGAATTTTGCGAAAAACATTGATAACCAGCTTATCATTTGTGTTACAATTGCTGTAGTGACAGGTACTCAGCCCATCACTTAAATTACAATATACTAAAACCCTCGGAACACTTAGCTGATTTTTACAGTATGCCCGACAGGAAATGCAGCTGGCACATTCTATGTTTTTCTCTCGCTCCCAGGCCAGCATGAAAGATGTGCATGTCATAGATATTAATTAAAGTAAGTTGAATTTCATAAGAACACAAGTTACACTTATCTAATATAATAGCGCATACTTTGTTTATTGCACATGCTTGTTCAGCAATATCAACACTGAGTCTTCGTATTGAACAATTTATGGTCAATACTTGGAAAATTTACTGTAAAAACATTGTGCAACATAAAAAGAACTGTTATTTTTCTTAGTTATCTCCACAATTGTCAATAACAAGTTCACTTAGAACAGCTTATCGAAATTACTGTCAATAAGTTAATTAAAGATGGGCATAACTGACTTTTTCCGGATTGTTGGCATCGCTGCCATTTTTTGTACAAACAAATTATGTTATGTTATTGCTATGAAAACAAGATTTAACCTATGATATATAGAGAGTGGAGATCAATGTAATTGAATCATTTACAGTTGAAAACATCTCGGAGATAGATCTAAATTTAGAATATCAGAAATCTGCACTTCGCTATTACGAATTTTTTAAGGGCTTTTGATAAAGTTCTCAACAAATTCAGCACATAAATTAAACAATTCTGTTTATTTAGTTGTAGTTTTTATTCATTTACCATTCAAATGGCTAAATATTAATAGATTTCCGTTTTTCTATGCAGACAGAATTAAGAAAGTTACAGATTTAAGTCTGGCGTACCCCAAGGCTTAATCCTTGGTCCTACATGCTTCTTTATATTCATATTAAAGTCTACCGTCAATCGATGATCCGGAACACAACATGTCAAATAGTTTACTGTTTTCTGAATATATACTCTGACTTGCCTAGACTGGAGTCAAAAACAAAACAATCGTAATCAAAAACGAACAATCACTTACCTTCATTATTGTTCCACAGCTGCTCTGGGCGACATGGGCGGTGGCAGCAGCAGTTCTTCGTCTCACAACATGTCTCCGGGCTGGCAGGTCAACGACCTGGATCTGGACTTACCTGGCGAGCTGACCATGAAGTGAGTAACAGAACAGCATATCACTATGTTGAAGTATCATTGTAATAATCATCAATCGTTTTTTAATAATCATTTGACTGTAATATTAGTCAGCCCAATCGATTTCCGGTGACTGTGACGGAGGTTAACATTCTTGAGATCAATCATTTTCGTGGGACTTGGTTTAAAATGCCGAAGGGATCGCGCTATATAGGTATACAAATGCCTTCAATCTCTCATTCTGATGATACAGACTAACTGACACGAGAGAAATTAGGCGAACAGATTTCAGACAATCATGTGCTTTATCCTACAATGCTATCTATTACAGTGAAGCGCTTTTGTCGCTGCCCTCACTCGTGCCAGGGTTTAAACAAGAGGCCCCATCGCCGACCGGGGCTGTTTTGTCGCCGCCTCGCCGCGCCTGGCCGCTGCGCGCCGCACGACCTGATGATAGACAGGTAACTGGATATCATATCTCTGTCGTATATATTTATTGTATACTAGCTGAACCGGCGAACTTTGTTCCGCCTTAGACGCTATAAATGAGCAGATTTACGTGTATGTTAGTCTATCCAAACTTACCAAAATTCCATATTAAATTGAACTTTTAATATTAGGCCTGATGGCTCTAAAGTAACCGTCATGTGAACTAAGAAAATCAGGTTTCTTAGATCCTTTAAATTAATTATTTTAAATGTATTGTTTATGAATAAAATAAGATTGACAAAAGAATCCGTTTTAAACGTAATTTTTTTTTTCATCCTCTTTGACTTTTTTTTTTCATTCTCTTTGACTATATTTGCAGCACGCATTCAGTCAATTCTATGTCAAATGTCTTAAGGTTACATTAAAAAAGTTTAATTTTATATGGTGGTTAAGTAATTTTAAATTTTCTAATTTTCCGCGCAATTTCCATTATTTTTAGTTTGCCTAGATAATGCCTATTCACTCTTGCCTTGAAAAGGTCCAGGTTATAACGTTTCGGAAACAGATCCGCAGGCAGGGAGTTTTCTTCTTAGCCGTTTGCATTAAAAAAGTTGAAGCGAGTGCTTTGTTCTATATCCTTAACATTCTCTCCCGTGTTCAGGTCTTTGCATCCAGTTCCTATTGATATCGCTTGCCAAGTTATTGGGGCTCTATGCATTGCGAAACTTAGGGTGGCCAATGTGGACTTGAGTACAATACAATTATTGAAATTATCTTAACATTTTATAACCTATTGCGCTGCGTTGTATATGTAGCATATGCATGAGTAGGTACTTACGCTAGATTATTTATTTTTTTATAATAAGCATTCCAATATTCTCCGTCTCAGTTATACAAAACACTACTCCCGTTTGGGGGGCCTGCATTAAAATCCCCCAATTTTTTTCCAACTAGGGGTACAAGGCAATGGAATTCACCAACGGCGTGGCGTTTCAGATCTCCAATATGGTAGTGGACGGAGCGCGTGATGATGGACAGCCATCGCCGCCTCATAATGGAATCATGAACCAACATTGTGAGTATTTGAAAAATTTATGACAAGTTTTATGTAGTTCCTTAAGTGCCTCACAGATGGCGCTATGCCGTTCTGACAAGGGTCGATCGATGTATAGTTATTACCGTTTAGTACTATACTTGAGGTTAATTATTAGAATCTTTTTTTATGTTTGAATCATTACAGTAAAACAATATTACTTTCGAAGTCGAAACACATAGTGCCAGCTGCATTTCCTCCCGGGCACGCTGTAATAACCAGCTAAGGAATCCGAGGATCTCAGTATATTGTAATTTAGGCGATGGGCTGACAACCTGTCACTACAGCAATATACCTACAAATCCATTTTAAATAACCCTCAAAACTTTGTTCGACGTCGCGGAACGACCTTTGTGCCACAAGTCTTATTCTTCTTGTATTTTAGTTGTAACATATATTTTTAGGTACAATAAAGAGCTGACATACATACTTAGTACATACATACCTTTCTGCACTTGTCATAAACTATTTATTTTAGGTTTGAATACATATATACATACATATTATCACGCCTGTATCCCTAATGGGGTAGGCAGAGCGTAAACGACCCAGACAAAGGTTGTTTCGCCACGTCTGACAAGTTTTGAGGGTTGTTTAAGATATATCTATATTGTATATTGCTGTAGTGACAAGTTGTCAGCCTGTCGCTTAAATTGCAATATACAGAAACCCTCGGATCCCTTAGCTGGTTTTTACAGCATGCTCGCGAGGAAATGCAGCTGCCATATTCTATGTTTTTCTCTTGCTCCCAGGGCAGCATGGAAGTGAGAAGTTTTTGAAAGTATACAAATATTAGTATCACATACTTGGAAGTTCAAGTGTTTTATCAATATTAAAAATCATTTTACTAATAAACCTTCATTCCAGCCGGCAACCAGGAGTCCATGCAATGCCAGCAAGTGCCGCCCAACTCGATGACGTCAGCGGGAGGCTTCCACTCCCCGGCCGACAACAAGGTTCAGGGCCTGCTCATGTGCTCCCCGGCAGGGTCTCTGGATGGCTTCCTGCATGATCAGCATCGGCTGCCGCAGCCTCCGAGCCATGATACCAGGTAGGAATCCGCATAGTTGCTTCGTAATCTTCTTAGAATGAAAAACAGAATGTACATACATACATAAATCACGCCTTTATCCCATACGGGGTAGGCAGAGCGTTTAACGCCTCGTAGAAGGCGCTTTCGCCACGTCTGACAAAAATTGAGGGCAATTTTAGATTGTAATATGTATTGCTTTAGTGACAGGTTGTCAGCCCATCGCCTAAATTACAATACCATGTAACCATCGAGTCCCTTTTGCTGACTTTAACAGCATGCCCGGGAGGAAGGGCAGCTGGAACATTCTATGTTTTTCTATCTCTCCCAGTCCAGCATGGAAGAATTTAGGCGATGGGCTAAAAACCTGTCACTACAACAATAAACTTTTTCAGACGAGGCGGAACGACCTTGCTTAGGTCGTTTACACTCTGCCTGCCCCATTATAGATAAAGGCGTGACTATATGTATGTATGTTATATAATTATTCCCTATTTCTATTCCAGATTCCAGTACGTGTTAGCAGCAGCGACCTCTATCGCGACCAAACAGAACGAGGACAGTCTGACCTACCTCAACCAGGGTCAGCCCTACGAGGTCAAGCTGAAGAAGCTGGGAGACCTGAGCCTCTTCAAGGGCAAGATCCTCAAGGTGGGTGTGTCAAGGTGGCCTGATGAACCCTGGTGCCCGTATTTATAGACAGGGTCAGCCCTACGAGGTCAAGCTGAAGAAGTTGGGAGACCTGAGCCTCTTCAAGGGCAAGATCCTCAAGGTGGGTGTGTCAAGGTGGCCTGATCAACCCTGGTGCCCGTATTTATAGACAGGGTCAGCCCTACGAGGTCAAACTGAAGAATTTGGGAGACTTGAGCCTCTTCAAGGGCAAGATCCTCAAGGTGGGTGTGTCAAGGTAGCCTGATCAACCCTGGTGCCCGTATTTATAGACAGGTTCAGCCCAAACAGTCAAGCTGAAGAAGCTGGGAGACCTGAGCCTCTTCAAGGGCAAGATATTACATATTCATATAATTAAAGCAATTTAAATTAAAATAACAGAAAATAAATGGTAGTATTAACAAACTGATAAAGAGTCCGATGGTGTAGTGGATAGGGCCGCTGCCTCCTGAGCGGGAGGTCGTGGTTCGAATCCCACCACGTACCAATGTGTTTTTCGGTTTTCGAATTTCATATGTACGTTTATTCGGCGTACATTTTTCCGTGCTTCGGAAGGCACGTTAAGCCGTTGGTCACGGTTAATATCGTTTAACACCGTAGATATTAGTCGTTAAGCCATATCAGAGGCCAGTGCTAAGTATTGGCGGTTTGAAAACTCTGACCTAATCTAGGATCGGGTCTGGTTTCCCTTCTGGGTTGCGGAGGTCAGATGGCAGTCGCTCTGTGTAAAAACCAGTACCCTTGTTCAATCCCCTAGATTAGGAAGCCGATCCCGTGAGATACGGGATAGGGCTAGGGAGATGATGAGTACTACACTAATATAATTAAAAATATATGTATATTCCACAGAGCGTGATCAAGATCTGTTTCCACGAGCGTCGTCTGCAGTACATGGAGCGCGAGCAGATCGCGCGGTGGCACGCCGAGAGACCCACCGAGAGGATAGTGGAGGTACGCGACAGGACTACTTGTTTATCTTGCTAATCAACAAAATATTTATTTATTTACAATGTTTAACATTACAGGTAACTTAACCTAATGCATTACAACTGATACATACATACATACATAAATCACGCCTTTATCCCTTACGGGGTAGGCAGAGCGTTTAACGCCTCGTAAAAGGCGCTTTCGCCACGTTTGACAAAAATTGAGGGCAATTTTAGATTGTAATATGTATTGCTATAGTGACAGGTTGTCAGCCCATCGCCTAAATTACAATACACTGTAACCCTCGAGTCCCTTTTGCTGACTTCAACAGCATGCCTGGGAGGAAGGGCAGCTGGAACATTCTATGTTTTTCTATCTCTCCCAGTCCAGCATGGAAGTAATCTCTCCCAGTCCAGCATGGAAGTTACAACTGATCAACTCAGAATAACTTTGTTCAACTGTTCAACTCAGAATATCCGTTTCCAACTGATCAACTCAGAATAACTTTGTTCAACTGTTCAACTCAGAATATCCGTTTCCAACTGATCAACACAGAATATCCATTTTCAATCTCTGAACTGCCTCCGTGGTCTAGTGGCTAGTGCCATGGACTCCCGATCCGGAGGTCATGGGTTCAAGTCCCAGGGGGGAAACACAAAGTTGATATTTGAGAATTTATCACTTTGTTAATTTTTCCCCAGTTTTGTTAGGACATTGCAGGCTGAATCACCTGATTGTCCGAAAGGAAAAAGATTTCGTGCTTCGGAGGGCACGTTAAGCCGTCGGTCCCGGTCGCTGTCTTTGATAGTGGTCGTTACTCAAACCATGTCAGAGGCCTGGTAGTTGTGCTACTAGGCGGTTTAAAAACTCGGACACCTGGGTTCATCGGGTCGATATACTCGATACCCACTCGACAGAAGAAGAAGAAGATCAAATACATGTCAATCATAATATACTAGGCCGTTTGAAAACTCTGACACCAGGGTTCATCGGGTCGTTTGACTCGAGAATCCACTCGCTAAGAAGAGAAGATCAAATGACCGTTTTAAACTTGGCAACTCAGAATTCTCGTTTTCGACTGATTAACCCAGACTATCTGTTTTCAACTGATCAACTCAGAATAACCGTTTTTAACTGATTAACTAAGAATATCCTTTTTCAACTGATAAACTCAAAATATCCGTTTTCAACTGTTCAACTCAGAATATCTGTTTCCAACTGATACACTCAAAATATCCGTTTTCAACTGTTCAACTCAGAATATCCGTTTTCAACTGTTCAACTCAGAATATCTGTTTCCAACTGATACACTCAAAATATCCGTTTTCAACTGATCAACTAAGAATATCCTTTTTCAACTGATAAACTCAAAATATCCGTTTTCAACTGTTCAACTCAGAATATCTGTTTCCAACTGATACACTTAGAATATCCGTTTTCAACTGTTCAACTCAGAATATCTGTTCCAACTGATACACTCAGAATAACCGTTTTTAACTGATTAACTCAAAATACCCATTTTCAATCTCTGAATATTCGTTTTCATATGATTGCGAATAAATACCAGAAGGAAAGAATTGAACCACATAATGTTACCACGTCTTAATATAGCCAGGTACTGCTCCGTGTATCAAGCTGTTGCATTGTACAATAGACTACCAAATGAAATGAGAGTTGTATCAAGTGTCAGCATATTTAAGAATAGATTAAAACTCTTACTATTAGAAAAAAAAATTATAGCATTGGAAAATTCTAGAAGTTGTAGTGTTGTTTGACTTGTTATTATTTTATTAGACATTGATTTTAATTAAATAAATTGACATATTTTTGTATTTTTATTATTTAGTATTTTTATTGTAATTATTAATATTATTTTTTAATAATTCAATTCAATTTATTTAATCAAATACAAAATAATATTTGTGTATGACAATTTTCTCACAATAAATTTATACATTAAAAAAACGGAACTTTTTATCAGTTCTAGTAAATAAAATACAATAATATTTAATTAATTAATAGTAAAATAAAAAACAATAATAATTAACATCACAATAAAAAAAAAAAACAAATTAAAATTATGTCAAAGTAATTCCAATGATAAAAATTTAAAATATGTCATCAATGTAAAAAATAATAACAAAAATACAGTAATAAAATAAAAATAAAAACATGTCTATGCATATCTTATGATGTTATCCAATTTCACACACAGTGATACTGTTTTTAGAAATAAAGATATGATGATGATCAACTAAGAATATCTGTTTTCAACTGATCAACTCAGAATATCCGTTTTCAACTGATCATTTCAGAATATCTGTTTTCAACTAATCAACTCGGAATATCTGTTTTCAACTGTTCAACTCAGAATACCCATATTTAACTGATACATACATACATATAATCACGCCTTTATCCCTAGTGGGGTAGGCAGAGCGTAAACGACCTAAACAAAGGTCGTTCCGCCACGACTGACAAAGTTTTGAAGGTTATTTATGATAGATTTGTATGTATATTGCTGTAAAATGCCCATCGCCTAAAATGCAACATACTAAAACCCTCGGATCCCTTAGCTGGTTTTTACAGCATGCCCGGGAGGAAATGCAGCTGGCACATTCTATGTTTTTCTCTCGCTCCCAGTCCAGCATGGAAGATAAACTATAATTATTTAATTTTATTTAATTAATTATTTAATTATATATTTAACTGATAAGTACAAAATATCCGTTTTCAACTGATAAACTCACAATATTGTTCAACTCAGAATATTATTCTTCAACTCATCAACTCAGAATACCCGTTTTCAACTGATCAACTCAACCTGCAAAGTTTTTACCAAACCTCACAAAGTAATAAATTGACAAATATCAACTAATAACATCCTGCGAATCGAACCCAGGACCTCCGAAATCGTAAGCCCATGGCTCTGACCACTAGACCACGGAGGCAGTTAAGCAAGTGTTTTTTTCTGTTTAATCCCAGGTGGACGTGCCTCTATCTTACGGCGTGATCCGCGTGGAGCAGCCCGCTTGTCTGAACGCTCTGCATGTGTTCTGGGACCCTACTAAGGATGTCGGCGTCTATATCAAGGTAAATACATACATACATATAATCACGCCTTTATCCCTAATGGGGTAGGAAGAGCGAAAACGACCTAAACAAAGGTCGTTCCGCCACGTCTGACAAGTTTTGAGGATTATTACAGACGATCATGACGTATATTGCTTTAGTGACAGGTTGTCAGCCCATCGCCTAAAATTGCAATATACTATAACCCTCGAATCCATTAGCTGGTTTTTACAGCATGCTCTGGAGGTGATGCAGCTGGCACATTCTATGTTTTTTCATCACTCCCAGTCCAGCATGGAATGAAGTTTTAGCACAGTTTTGATGATAATTAGAGTAACTATCATGTTCAGGGAACGTTAAGAACATAGGAACCATTGAAAGAGGAAATTGGTGGAATCTCGTATTCATAAGTCAAGGAATTCACAAAAAGAACACTTTTGAATTGGATGATAATTTTAATACGTATTCTGACGAAACGATATAACCTGGACCGTTTTAAGGCAAGAGTGAATAGGCATTACCTAGGCAAACATCACTTTCCATTAGGTGAGATGGGTTGCCTAGTAATTAAAAAAAAAACATGCTTAGCACTATTGCTGATTATTCTGTTAGTAAATCCATCAAATCTACCAAACTTTTAGAACGACTCGATAAACCCTGGTGTCAGAGTTTTTAAACCGCATAGTAGCACAGCTGTTAGCCTCTGGCATGGTTTGAGTAACGACCACTATCAAAGACACCGAGACCGACAGCTTAACGTACCCTCCGAAGCACAGAACCTTTTTGGGCAATCGGGTGATTCAACCCGCAATGTCCTAACCGAACTGGAGAAAACCTCACAAAGTGATGAATTGACAAATATCAACTTTATTGTATAATTTTTTCAGATTTTCTATGAACAAAATTAATTAAAAAAAAAGTGTGGGTCGGCAGCAGACCGCGCTCGCTTGTCCCGAAAGGGTAAGGTAGGGCGTGTTCGTCTTGATATTGTCATTTATCATTTAAATAATTGACAGTATTAAGTCTAGATTTATTAATAATAAGAAATATAAATATTTTTTATTTCTATTTGTACTACTTAAGTTATTACTTATACTAACTACGATAATCTGTAATATTGTTATGCGGATAGTCATCGAGACAAACCTATTACGGGTTTAGCGATGTCTTATAGATTGTTTATGGGTCATTTATTGTAATAAAATTCAAATAAAAAAAATAATTAAATCTATAATTATTTTTTCTATACTTTTCTTTCTAAGACTTCTGACGCAGGGAGGGCTTTAAATCAGCCATGCTGTGCCCTCACCTTTTTCCGCTAAGATGCCTAATTAATGTTTAGTTATTAATTACACTTAACCACTTAAAATGATAATGCATTTTAGTTGAAAGTGCAATTTTGAATGATTCTTTTGTATTCAATGTTATTTGTGTTAATCACTACGTAGTATAAAACAAAGTCGCTTTCTCTGTCCCTATATCCCTATGTATGCTTATATCTTTAAAACTACGAAACGGATTTTGATGCGGTTTCTTTTAATGCATAGAGTGATTCAAGAGGAAGGTTTATATGTATAATGCATGCAAAATATAGTAGAGAAACACTGATGATTTCCGTGCGAAGCCGGGGCGGGTCGCTAGTGGGGAAATAAATGTCTTTTATCTTTATCTTATCTTTGTGTTCCCCCCTGGGAATCGAACCCAGGACCTCCGGATTTATTTTGTATTTGGTGTCTTGAAGTCTAGATATTTGTGGTTACATTTTGGTTTTTGTTCCCAGGTGAACTGTATTTCCACCGAGTTCACCGCTAAGAAGCATGGCGGGGAAAAGGGAGTGCCGTTTCGTATTCAGGTGACTTATTTAATTATTATTTATCAATTTTATCAAAACTGAACGAACTAATATCTAATGTTGAATTTTGCTAGATTTAATGTTAATTGTAAATCTTAGCCCAATCCCGGTCGCTGTCTTTGATAGTGGTCGTTACTCAAACCATGTCAGAGGCCTGATAGTTGTGCTACTAGACGGTTTAAAAAGTCTGACACCAGGGTTCATCGGGTCCATAGACTCGATACCCACTCGACGGAAGAAGATCATAGCCCAAAATGATTAAATTGATTGTTATTTTAAAGTAAAAACATTATTGTACATCCGAAATGGATAAACTGTTGGGTCGAACCTTCTTGCTTATAAGATCTTATCTTAACGATCTTATTTTTATATTTAGCAAATGTATCCAGAATTGAACAAAATGTTTTATATTTTTTTTATTCATAAGCCATTTCCTGCCGAGTATAAGGGACAGCGTCCCGCAAACTGATAGGGATTTCTCAAACGAACCTGGACAACTTTCACCGGGGAATTCTTTCAGGAGATGAAAAAAATATTTGACCTTGACAAAATGAACAACTCGATCAGACAATTTGTATGGAAAACCACTTTATATTTTCACTTCCTGAAAAGAAAAGCCTGCGGGTTGTTGTTCAGTTTCGAAGACTGAACAACCCCTATCAATTGCGGGACGCTGTCCCTTACAGCCTGTATATGGCATCTGATCTTATGATTTTATCATACTCGCCACGCTTGTCGGAATAGTAATTTTTTATCCTATCTTTTAGGTGGAAACATACTTGGCTAGTGACGAAAACAACCGCCTGCACGCCGCGGCTTGCCAGATCAAAGTGAGTTTTCTTTGCTTTAACTTTCACATGCCCAAATCTCCTGAGTGTTCATGCCCTAACCACCTGATTGTTTATGCCGTAACCTCCTATGTTTATGCCCAAACCTCCTGAGTGTTCATGCCCAAATCTCCTGAGTGTTCATGCCCAAGTCACCTGATTGTTTATGCCGTAACCTCCTATGTTTATGCCCAAACCTCCTGAGTGTTGATACCCAAACCTCCTGAGTGTTGATACCCAAACCTCCTGAGTGTTGATACCCAAATCTCCTAAGCGTTGATACCCAAATCTCCTGAGTGTTGATACCCAAATCTCCTGAGTGTTGATACCCAAATCTCCTGAGTGTTGTTACCCAAATCTCCTGAGTGTTAATAGGGAAATCTCCTGAGTGTTGATACCCAAATCTCCTGAGTGTTAATAGGGAAATCTCCTGAGTGTTGATACCCAAATCTCCTGAGTGTTGATACCCAAATCTCCTGAGTGTTGATACCCAAGTCTCCTGAGTGGTGATACCCAAATCTCCTGAGTGTTGATACCCAAATCTCCTGAGTGTTCATGCCCAAATCTCCTGAGTGTTCATGCCCCAATCTCCTGAGTGTTCATGCCCAAATCACCTGAGTGTTCATGTCCAAATGTCCGCATCTACCATCTTCAATGCTCTTCAATTTCAATCTTTCAATGTCTTTAAAAATTCACATCCAAATATCCTCAATGTTCAATGTCCATGTATTTTTTAAATGTTCAGGTGTTCAAACTGAAAGGCGCTGACAGGAAACACAAGCAGGATCGAGAGAAGGTGTTGCGTCGCCCCAGAGCCGACCTGGAGAAATATCAGCCGGGGTGTGAGGCCACCGTCTTGACCACGGTGAGAGATTATTATTATTCATCATCATCTCCTTAGCCTTATCCCATATATCACGGGGTCGGATACCTAATCTAGGGTATTGAACGAGGGTACTGGTTTTTACACAGAGCGACTGCCATCTGACCTCCGCAACCCAAAAGGGAAACCAGACTCAATGCTTAGCACTGGCCTCTGACATGGTTTAACGACTAATATCTACGGTATTAAACGATATTAACCGGGACCAACGGCTTAACGTGCCTTCCGAAGCACAGAAAAAGCGCCGAATAAACGTACATATGAAATTTGAGAAGTGAAAAACACATTGGTACGTGGTGGGATTCGAACCACGACCTCCCGCGAGAGATTATTATTATATTATTTAATCAGGCAGGCAGTTGTAGCAACTGATAGTGCCTGTATCCTACTGTTCACGATTTGCTTGTCTTATTGAAGTTTTGTCTTGCTAAGGGATGTGAGGGTTCCAATATATTGTAAGTTAGGCGATGGGCTGACAACTTGGACGAATAATCCTCTGGACGCGTCACCAAACAAAAATGTATGAGAACTCGTTCAACCAAAACTAGGGGGGAGGGAGGTATGACAGATAATACCCGAACAGATTTAAAAACTACGCGCTTCCTAACATATTTGTTTATTTTTGACACTTTTTAAATATTCGGGTTGTATGTCTTTTTTGATCGTGTCATAGATAGTGTTGTACCCTAGTCGATAATCGATAAAGAATGAATGTTGAGTGAATGATGTTTCCTGAATCTTAGAAATATGAACACGTGTTTTTATTAAATTATTTTTGAAATAAAAGTAAAGTAAAATTTTCAAATCGATCACTATTCCTTCATGAATTTATACCATTATCGATCTATACACTAAGAAATCTCTAGAGGGGTCTTGTCTGTACTTTGAATATTTTCATGGAAACATTAATGCAATAGGCATTATAGCGATACCACCAACGCCTATATAATACATTTTAAATATTTATCTGTCTATCTGTCTGTATCAACATGACGCCAAAATTACTGAATCGATTTCGATGGGAGTCTTTTTATTCAACTAAGTGACATTTGACTCAACAAAGGATACATATATCATACTGCCTTATTTAGGGGGTTGGCAGTTAATTGAATTTTGGTTGTATTTCAACCGATTTTGACGCATCTTTTTTTTTCATCTAAATATTTTGTAGACTCAAACATAGATTTCATCACGCTACACGTAGCTTAAGTTACGACTTGGGGAAATGAATAAATTGTATTTTGGGATTTGACTTGGAACTAAATACACATATCTATTAAGCTACGTGGCTTCGATTTAAAAAATGTACCTATTCATTTACATACTATATATAATAATTAGTCCTCCCACCGATTTTCGGTGATGACGGCCAATCTCCCAGGGATCGGCCAACTGCACAGGATCCGTTTTTTAGTGCCTAAGTGTTTGCACTACACACAGGTGCACTCTCTGTTCCTTCAATCTCTTATTCTGATGGGACAGATTGACTGACACGACCAGAGATAAATCAGGTACAGGACCAACTATCTACATGCCCATCCGACAGCATGGATCATCTTACTTTTCGGACAATCAGGTGATCAGCAATGCAATATCATAACCAAACTAACAACAATGCAAAGTCATTGTCCCCCGCCGGCAATCGAACCCGGGACCTCTGGGTCGAGAGCCCATGGCTCAGACTGCTAGACCACAGAGGCAGGAGCTTTTTAAACAAAGAACAGCATAACCAACATTGTTCATGACTACCACGCGTACTAAAAAGTAGGCATAATTAGTTGTAAATGAAAATAAAAAGTCACGCAACCACAGATGAAGCTTATACCAGTCAACAGATCACAAAATATTAGCGTTGTCCGTTCAAATGTTTATGTTTTTCTTAGACCTACGACATGCCGGCGACGATACAGTAAATAATTCCTATCGATTGTGTCACGTCTCTAAATTAACAAAAATGAATGAACGAATGGAAAAAATACAATTATAATCCGACTCATTAGAGAATGACAACATACTGGTTTACATGCATTCAGAACTCTGGATGTTTTATTGGGTCGTATTATTCACTCCTGTCACCGCGCATTTTATTCATTTTAGAAGAAAATAACAAGAAATATTGATCTAAAATACAATTGCATATGAAAAAAAAATATTGCTGAATCGATTACTATAAGTTTTGCTAAACAAAACAACATATTTTACCATTTTCAAAGGTATTTTTCCTCCTCGAAATTTGAAGTCACACTGACGTTTGTAGTTTCTTTACTGTGTCCAAATTTCACACTATCGGTCTAGAGGGGTAAGGAGTAAAATGTCATAATTGCACGTCCAGAAGTTGTTTCGTCCAAGGCTGACAACCTGTCACTACAGCAATATACCTTCAAATCCATCTTAAATAACCCTCAAAACTGTCAGACGTGGCAGAGCGATCTTTGTTTGGGTAGTTTGCGCTCTGCCTACCCCATTAGGGATAAAGGCGTGATTATATGTATGTATGTATTGAAGTTTTGTAGGTATTTGTCCAGTTTGTTCTTAAAGACATTTGTATTCTGCGCTGTCACTACATCTTGAGGTAGCTTGTTCCTGTTAGCAACCACTCTATTTGAAAGAAAGTGCTTGTGTGGGTGTGGGTTGTTGTGTGAGATACAAGTTATGACCCGCTATGACCTCGCAAACGGCTATTTTGGTCTCGATTGAATAGGGTATCAAAGTTAGATAGGTCATAGCGGCCGTTTAAAATTTTGAAGTCTATCAAACCCCCTAAATACCTACAAATCCATCTTAAATAACCCTCAAAACTTTGTCAAACGTGGCGGAACGACCTTTGTTTAGGTCGGTTACGCTCTGCCTACCCCATTAGGGATAAAGGCGTGATTATATGTATGTATGTATCAAATCCCCACGTTCTCTTCTTGCTTGCCTGCGGGCTCGGGCAGCTGAATCTCGGACGTAAATGACTTGTTTTGTGCACTTGTGGTAGAATCTACATACATACATACATATAATCTATGCTGGACTGGGAGAGATAGAAAAACATAGAATGTTCCAGCTGCCCTTCCTCCCGGGCATGCTGTAGAAGTCAGCAAAAGGACTCGAGGGTTACAGTGTATTGTAATTTAGGCGATGGGCTGATAACCTGTCACTATAGCAATACACATTACAATCTAAAATTGCCCTCAATTTTTGTCAAACGTGGCGAAGCGCCTTTTACAAGGAGTTTGACGCTCTGCCTACCCCGTAAGGGATAAAGGCGTGATTTTATGTATGTATACATATAATCACGCCTTTATCCCTAATTGGGTTGGCAGAGCGCAAATGACTTAAACAAATCTCATTCCGCCACGTCTGACAAAGTTTTAAGGGTTATTTAAGATCGATTTGTATGTATAATCTACTATGTTCCCATATTGTTCCCAGTTATCCAACGACGCGTTGTTGCCTCCGCCATCTTTAGTCACCACATCGCCGCCATATTCTCCAGAACTGTGGTAAGAATTTATCATATTTGACTGTATTTTTTATTAAGGGCAAGATCTTTGAGCGAATTAGGTATTTAGCGCTGCCTCACCCCCCCCCGGTCGGACTCTCGCGGGCGCCCGTTTGGAGTAAACTCGCAAACCCCGCGCCGCCGCCGGCCGGTGGCGGCAGTCGTTCCGTGCGTCACAGTAAATTTAAAACATTACGTAATCCTAAATATTTCTAAAAAAATGATGAAGTTTAATTTATAACACAAACATTTTGTTTTGAATAAAATACCTAAGTATAAAGTTTGAAAATATCATATTTAGAGGTAAGTTTAATTTATAGTTATTTTTGATCATCGAAACGTCCGCACAAGAAACATAATTATTTTTGCAGTTGGGGTTCGTAGGTTGGGGTTATTTAAGATCTAACCTATTTTGCCTACGATACTGCATATCTCTAAGTGATTTTAGCTAATTTTAACTAAGGGATCTTACTCCCATAGGAATACTGATAAAATATCGGCGGGTGAAACCATTGGACGGTATATGACGGTATAATAAAATGTGAAAGATTGTATGCGTTGGGTTATGTGCCGACTCGGTGACCGAAAAGAGAGAGAGAAAGTGAAAAGAGACGGTATTCTAATTGCAATATTTATAAGAATGTTATTTTGTATGGAATAAAGGATATTAATTCAGATCAAAATATTTTTATTACTTTAATTAATAATCAGTATAATTAAGAGTATGTGTACTCGTGCTAGGTTTTGGATCTTCTGTCCTTGGATCCTACTGCTGCAAATTAGGTTGGATATTTTCAGTGTTTTCTGATGACAAATTTCGAATAGGCATACCACGTTTGTGCCTACTATCAACTAATTCTGGTAGTAGAATATTAATGTAAAATTTTGTCAGTTTTGGCTCCATGTTAGTGGTCCAGAAATTGACATCTTTTTCTATTTTTTCCGTTTGTAAATTTTCTTTATCTCCAGCCCAAATACCTAATAGGCATGTTTGCCGGCCTGTCACATGCAGCTGGCCTTGAATTTGATAGTACCAATTACTAGTTTTATTTATAGTGTGCGTTGGTCTGTTTATTGTATTTTAAAATTTGTATTTTATTCTCGGCTATTGCTTTTGATAGCCCTAATTTGCTAGCTGTAATAGGACACTTCACTTCTACAATAGTATCATCAATAATCAATCCGTCAGGCGTTGCTCCAATAAATGGATATATGGAATCTATGAATAAACCATATGGCAAAATTTCAACATTCTCCTGCTGTTGTAATTGGAGCAACGCTTGTTTTTCATTTTCGATCCCATGAGCAATTGAGGGTACATGTGCTAATTTCTTCTGGTACAATATACTTTTGACTAAATTAGCTGTATTTGAGGTTGGTTTTCTTTTACAGATTAATCCGAAATTTGATGCCGTGATTAATTTATTTCTAATTTCTAACCATTCACTGCTGTCCCTTTGTAAAACTGTTGCTCTTTCTATGGCTGTTTTATCAGATGCAAGTAATTTTAAACTATTTAAATACTCATTTTGAGCCAGCTCTAGTTCCTCCTGTGGCATATCTGGGGCAGAACTTGAAGGGCCATAGTTATGTTGGGTTTTATTATTTTCTTTCAATATTCTTTTTTTCTTAATTAGATGCTCCACATAGTATTTTCTTTTAAGCGCTCTCTTTTTTTTCCATTTGTTCAATTCTTCCGCCAGGATTTGTCTCCGTGTATGCCTTATGAATGGAGGAAACAGCAGACTTTGTATTAAATGATACTACGGCGGCCGAACATCTACTTTGGTAGCCCTGTTTAAGAGCTAAGTTCGTTCTTTTGCCCCCGACAAACTTAGCAATCACGCTATTAAAACACTCAACAATATTGATGTCGACATCTTCAATCAGGCTTCGTGATTTTGCAGCTACGCTGGCAATAATTGCACTTATCCTAAACATAAATGTAGAGTTTTGAATCTTTTTTAAATCATCACATTCATTTTCTGTTTTGTCGCAGTAATGACTCTGACACATTTTATGGTCTCCATACACATGCGCCAATGAGTTTACTATATCGTTATGCAGAAGCGATACTGCTACATCTTTTTGTGCAGCTGATGATTTATTGTGTTTAATACTTTTGACGATAATTTTTCTCATTGACAAAATTCTTATATTCGTGAGTGTTTTTCTGTATGCTAATTGATAGTTGGTTTTAAGTTTGACTGCACGAAGTTTTTTACAGAAATTGCGCAAAATATGATTTCTGCATTCGATCTTCTCAACTGTCACATTTTGTGCTTCATATGGGTTAGCGTTGAGAATTTTAGCATAGGTTGATGCGTCACCATCCCCAATCATTCTGTTATAAATTAACCCGTACATGGAAATTGAAGATTTAAAGCCCTCTACTAATATTTCTGTCTCCATAGAACTTGAAGAGCCGTCATAATTTTTAAAGCAGATGTGTTCTTTGGGAGTAGTTTTCTTATTTTCTGCTCTGGCACATACCAAACAATATTTGTTTTTAACTCCTATATAAAGTATTTGTCCAGTGCGCCTTCCAATGATCGCTGCAGTGCCCGACGAAGCTTTATAATTACTACCGTATGACCTTGCACACCAAGAGCCGTCAACATAAACATCTATGACTGGGTATCCATTTTTTAATCGGCCTTCTTTAATAGCGAATTCCTTTTCCTTTTTTGCGGAAGCCTCCATTGATATCCATGCTGTTTTTTTCCATTGGTCATAAATTTCATTTTGTAATTTGTTATAGTAATTAGGTGAAAATACTGGGATATCCATTGAAGAACATAATTCTTCAAACTGTGAATAACCGCTTCCGGATGCTACTACTCCAGTTGTGGCTGCTAAATTCAGATTTAGTTTCTTTGTGTTATCAGTGTTTTCAGACGGTATCAAACAAATTGTTTGACACATATCACATTGAAATTTGAATGTTGAAATTAATCCTATCCTTTTTTCCCCAACTAGGCGGAAATTATTTGCTTTGCAATCAAATATGTTGCTGTGTCGTGCTTTTTCTTGCAACATTGTTAAAAAAATATTCAAATCTATATATATATTCTTCGTCCTGATACAGATTGAAATTCTTCTTCTTTATTTTCTTCTTCAACTACTAATGGTGACTCGGAAATCTTTTCAATATCCCTGAAAACATAAAAAAATATTCAGAAGTTGTAGGCTGTTGAAAGTTATCAGGTTTCATGCGGATTGATGATAATGATTGAATAATACATTTTCGTGACTTACTCCTGAAACTGTGAGGTTGATGGAAGTATTGGAGACTCAACAACTTGCAGTGAAGGTTGGTCATCATTTAGTCTTGAAACCCTGAAACACAACTTTGTATCAGTACAGTCTACACACGGAAAGAATAGAAAAAAGGTGACAACTTCTGGACCATTAACATGGAGTTAAAACTGGTAACATTTATGACGAATATACTACTATCAGAGTTAGTTGATAGTAGACACAAATGCGGAATGCCTATCCAAAATTTGTCGTCTGAAGACATAGAAAATAGACATTTTCTATGTTAGACAATCGAATTTGAGCAATAGGATTCAAGGATAGGATTCAAAGATAAAATTAAGAGTCAATACTCTTAATTTTAGTAACTATTAAACATTTATGAAATAAAATTTAGAAAAATCTTTTAAATTAAACTGGGAAGTTGATGGAAGTATTAGATATTTAGTTGGACTTACAATGAGGGTTGGTCACCAGTTGATGGAAGTATTCTAGATGTAGATGACTCATGGACTTGCAGTGAGGGTTGGTCATCATTTAACCTTGAAATCCTGTAATTCAAATTATCAGTAAGTATTGCTATTGCTAAAAACTATTTAAAAGTCTCTTGATATTTCATTGCTACAAATCATAAAAAAGGCCATCCTTCCCGAGCGTAAAGCAAAATAAATTAAAAAAACACCAACTAGATGACTCACTCTTCAACTGTGTTTTTTTTAAATGCACCTTTATTTCTTGGTATGGAGGCACTGCAAGGAACAAAACATATAAGGTTATTTTTCAAGTTACACTACAATTACAACAAAAAACTTTAACTTTTACGTTTTGCTTCTGCAGTCACGTTGCACTACTGTTTTTTTTTACTGTGTCTTTGTATACATTTTGATCATAACATAGCCGTCGTTAACTAAATGAAAAAAACCTACCTACAATATTACATTTTCTGTAGTTGCACTACTGTATTCTTTTTACTATGTCTATGTATGATGTTCGAATATTTTGAAAAGCAAAAGCAAATCACTTACACAAGTAGGTACATATTCTGTTTAGAATCTATTTTATACTAATATTATTTCAGTTTTAAATATTGAAATAATATTAGCGTCAGATAACAAACCTACCACTGAATCTGTATCTGAAGGCGCATCTGATGCAGTTCAATATTGCCTACCAACATGTTGCTTTGACAGTAATATCTACCTACTTTACATGCTAATTAATAATAGATAGGCACCGACATAGTAATTATATTCAGAGACTTACCTTATTATGTTTCGGAGTTTCCGCAATTTACGTTTATCTATATTTACAATAATAAATCAATAAACTATTGCCCCTTTGATGCAGTTCACTTCCGAAATTGAATAACACCGAAATCAATATTAAATCGATTTGCGGGGGTGAGGAACGTCGCGCTCGCAAAGTTGGCACAAGTCCTGCTCCGATGATGCCCGGCGGGCGACTAAAGCTGGGCGCGTGCAACGTTTTGTTATATAATCAGGTTTAGAAAATAATGATAACCAAAATTAAAAAACTAGCCATAAAATAATCTTTAAAATATCATTTCCTATTTTTCAGTGTGTTTCAGTTATTTATAGCGTTAAAAATCATGAAGTACAACACGAAAAATTGTCATAAACTTACCTATCTTTGCGATTTTTTACGATCCAGCGAAGTAGAAACTATCGTGTTTTAAATCGTATAATACACAAGAACAGTTCATGAACAACAACATGTATTTTTTTTAAGCCATAAAAACTACAATTTAATTCCTTACGACTCATTTAAAAACAGGTCGATTTGGAAGATCTTGCCCTTAAATAGAAAATTCTGCTTGTAGATTGGTAAATGAATGATCATGGGGGTTTAGACGGAAAAGCCGGAAGCAGGAATTTTGATTGGAGTAGTTAGGAGGTATACACACTAAGGTCCATAATTATAATCCGCACTTGAGATTGAGAGCCAGTTTGAGTTTGTAAAAGAAATGTCATTTCCGTACAAAATGGCTTGTCAAATCCATACTTCCATGCTGGCCTGGGAGCGAGAGAAAAACATAGAATGTGCCAGCTGCATACTTCCATGCTGGCCTGGGAGCGAGAGAAAAACATAGAATGTGCCAGCTGCATTTCCTCCCGGGCATGCTGTAAAAACCAGCTAAGGGATCCGATGGTTTCAGTATATTTTAATTTAGGCGATGGGCTGACAACCTGTCACTACAGCAGTATAGCTATAATTATATCTTAAATAACCCTCAAAACTTTGTCAGACGTGGCGAAATGTCATTTGTTTAGGGTGTTTACGCTCTGCCTACCCCATTAGGGATCAAGGCGTGATTATATGTATGTATGTATGTATGCAAATCCATACTTTATGTTGCTCTCAATCTGGAGATAGCCTTACAAATACGAGCCCTAGACCCGTAATTATAATCACCTATCAAGCTTGACGGCGTGTTTGGGTTTGTATCAGAAATGTAATTTCAGTACAAAACGGCCCGTCAAATCCAAACTTAATATTGCTCTCAATCTTGAGATCGCTTTATAAATACGAGCCTAAAAGTCCTGTACCCTCTGAGGTCCGCCCGAAGAGGGGACAAAGTAAGTCCCGATTTTTGGTTATTTGCTTACATCTCAAAAACGGTGCGTCGTGCGAAGTTTCCTTGTACTACATAATGAAATCTTATGAAATTACTTACAACTTTGTCTTTTACAATACAATACAAAATTCTTAACTTCCATGCTGGCCTGGAAGCGAGAGAAAAACATAGAATGTGCCAGCTGCATTTCCTCCCGGGCATGCTGTAAAAACCAGCTAAGGGGTCCGAGGGATTCAGTGTATTGCAATTTAGGCGATGGGCTGACAACCTGTCACTACAGCAATATACCTACGAATATATCTTAAATAACCCTCAAAACTTTGTCAGACGTGGCGGAACGACCTTTGTTTTGGTCGTTTACGCTCTGCCCACCCCATTAGGGATAAAGGCGTGATTATATGTATGTATGTATGTACAAAATTCTTTATTGCACAAAGAAACACATACAACAGAAATAAAAAGGAACAAACGTGACAGTACAATATAGGCGGCCTTATTGCTAAAGCAGCAATTTCTACCACAATTTCTTTCTTTTACACTTTTTGTCTATAGCGAATGGTTGCCTAGATGTGAGCTTCGAAACTACTCTTATTTGCTTCATAGGTTTTTTCAAGATTTCAGTATAGATATTGAATAAGAAAATGTTCTTCACGCCTATTGTGTATTTATTTACATAAATTATCGCAGATAATCATAATTTTCTGTTTTTTTAAGTTCATATCTAGGCAACCATTAAAGATAGACAAAAAACGGTAAAGACTAAGTTGTAGGTAATTTTATAAGGTTTCAATATGTAGTACAACAAAACTTCGTACGACGCACCATTTTCGAGATGTAATCAAATAGCCCAAACTCGGGACTTACTTTGTCCCCTCCTCGGTCGGACTTCAGAGGGTTCAGGACTTTTAGGCCCGTATTTATAATTAGCTCTCAAGACTAACAGCGAGATTGAGTTCATATCACAATGTAATTTCAGTAGAAAACCACCTGTCAAATCCATGACTAAGACTTTGACTTTATTGGTTTTTTATTTTTTTACATTTTTATGGGATACTTCAGTCGGGTTGTTTGAATTCTTTTTAAATACTTGTTTTATCAAGGTCAGTCAAACCACCTCCCCATTTTTCTTTCATTCAATTATTTTATTGATGTTGGCGGCATCGTCACGTCATAAGGTAAGTTCGCAGGTAAGTGGGATTCTCAATACATGCTTTTATCAAATACAGGGCAGGCAGAATGTCAACAGAATGCGAGTAGTGCCCACATTCCAATGCTCGATGAAGATTTACGGCGGAAGTGTCGACTCGAACCAGGATTTCTGTACTTTATTTCTCACTACTACATTGTCTTTCACGACCGGCACATTTTTATGTTAATCCGACAACACTATCACAATAATAGCCGCGGAAAAACTAATATAGAAAGCCAAAAACTCAGTCCAACAAGCGATTCGTTAGTTTCGTTACGAATAGTTGCGATTCCCGCGCGAAAACCCACGATAAATAAATAGAAAAATAAAAGTAGTTAATAGTTAGTGATGTGATGCAAGTTTCTCATAATATCGATAATATTTTTCTTGAAATTGTTAAAATGACATTTTGTTTTTTCGTAGATATTTATTTTTTAATACACTTCTAAACTATTTATTGTTATGATTCTTTGTCTGTGTATTAATATTTTTTCACTTCTCATGCTCGGAAAGTAAAATTGCTTTTGTTATAATTGGATTTGATGCACACGGACACGGGCAAAAACGTATCTACTCATAAATGGATCTCTTATAATACAAAGAAAATTAGACCATACTGCCAAACATTATAAAATTTCATAGATAGAACTTGTTATTTTACAATATTTACTTAAAATTATTTGGATTTTGTGTTTCTTATGACATAAATAGATATTAAAATTTAAATTCATTTACAATAGTTTATTTAATTTATTATTACAAAATTCATTTAATAGTAGGCTGTTTAGGTTGGAACTCAAGCCTAATATTTCATGTCGAAAAATTTAAAAAAGTTAAATAGCGAGAATTATGTGTTTAGTTTATTTACAATATTTTTGTAGAATTTCCTCAATTTTCCTTGTAATCTAAGTGAAAAGCTGAGCTTATAACTCGTTCACAAAACTATTTTTTTCCCTTATATATCCTAATATCAGTCCTTGCCCTGGGGGTCGGGCAGCTAAAAATCTCGGGCGAAAATGTCTTGGTTTGTGCACTTGTCAAAAATTATACTATTTCTATTACCTACTTAATTAATTTAATTTATCTTTATTGTAATCTTCACAGCACATATTCTTAAATTACATTACAAATGTTATATTAAAGCCAGTTACGAAGTTTAACAACAAATTCTGTCTCAAAATACATCTTACGATGGTAAAGTCTGATCATCTGAAATGATATAAACTATTTTTGGTCACTGTATACGATTAATTCTCATTGACCCAATCATTTTGTCGTTTGTCACAATAACTTGTTCATGTAACTGCATTTGATGTAATCACGTACATTGTGATGTGTTCTACATTGTTAATAGTTTATGTGTCAAGTGTGTGGAAGAAACATATACATACATACATATAATCACGCCTTTTCCTCAAATGGGGTAAGCAGAGCGTAAACTACCTAAACAAAGGTTGTTCCGCCACGTCTGACAAAGTTTTGAGGGTTATTTAAGATAGATTAGTATGTATATCGCTATAGTGCTAATTAGTCTAGTGTAATTGAAATATACTGAAACCACCGGATCCCTTAGCTGGTTTTAACAGCATGCCCGGGAGGAAATGTAGCTGGCACATTCTATGTTTTTCTCTCGCTCCTAGGCCAGCATGGAAATTCTATTACTTACTATTCCATTCTTAAAGAAAGAATAATAACTAATTACATCTGAACTATGAGCAGATTCTCAGAAGCTATTGTAGAACAACAAAGCAGGTACATAAAAGAAACCCTCTGGGTTTCAGTATATTGCAATATCTCACTACAGTACCTACCTACAAATCTATCTTTAATAACACTTTAATCTTCGTCAGACGTGGCGGAACGACCTTTGTTTAGGTCGTTAACGCTCTGCCTACCTCATTAGGGATATAGGCGTGATTATGTGTATGTATGTATATATGTTTTAAGGGTTATTTAAGATAGATTTGTAGGTATATTGCTGTAGTGACAAGTTGTCAGCCCGTCGCCTAAATTATACTGAAACCTTAGGATCCCATATCTAGTTTTTACAGCATGCCTGGGAGGAAAAGCAGCTGGCACATTCTATGTTTTTCTCTCCCTCCCAGGCTAGCATGGAAGTATAAATATGTATGTACAATCTAACCTCTTGAAGTGATCTGTAGCGTGACTCACACAACCACAATAGAACACTGCAGGCTATATGCAGTGCACGTGTCAGTTTGCAATAAATGGGGTGTAAGGGACAGAAACGTGCTAAGAAGCTCATTGGAGACTCAGCACTGGTTGAGGCAAAACTACAGAACCTTGAGCACCGTCGCAGAGTGGCGTGCATGTCGGTATTTTACAGGATACATTTCGGGGAGTGCGCGTTAGCACTTCATGACCTTATACCCCCCTCCCCTTTCCATCTCCGGAGCACGAGGCGTGGACAGGGGTTACACCCTTATGTCGTGGATATACCACAAATTCGCACGAAGCGGTTCGCTTCCACATTCTTAATGCAAACGGCTAAGGAGTGGAACTCCCTGCCGGCGGATCTGTTTCCGGAACAATATAACCTGGGCCTTTTCAAGGCGAGAGTGAATAGGCACTACATAGGTGAGTATGCTTCAACATAGTCTGCATCGTCACTTTCCACCAGGTGAGATGGCGGACAAATGCTCGCCTATACATATTAAAAAAAAAAAAAAAAACATTTTGTATGGAAAAACCAATTTTTATTTTCACTTCCTGAAAGAATTTCTTGGTGAAAGTTGTTCAGTGTGGTCGAGTGCGGAACCCCTATCAGTTTGCGGGACGCTGTCTCTTACACCCGGTAGAGAGCCGATGGTGTAGTGGATAGGGCCGCTGTCTCCTAAGTGGGGAGGTCGTAGTTCGAATCCCACCACGTACTAATGTGTTTTTCGGTTTTAGAATTTAATATGTAAGTTTATACGGCGCTTTTTCCGTGCTTCCGAAGTCACGTTTAACATTTGGTCCAGGTTAAAATCGTTTAAAACCGTATATATTAGTCGTTTAGCCATTTCAGACGGCAGTGCTAAGCATTGGCGACTTGAAAACATTGACCCAATCTAGGATTGGGTCTGGTTTCCCTTCTGGATTGCGGAGGTCAGATGTCAGTCGCTCTGTGTAGGTAATATGGCTGTTGTGACAGGTTGTCAGCCCATCGTTTAAATTAGCCTTAGCTGGTTTTAAAGCATGCCCGGGAGGAAATGCAGCTGGCACATTCTATGTTTTTCTCTCGCATTCCAGTCCAGCATGAAAGAAGAGATAAAGGCATGATTCTTTATGCATGTATGTATGTTTTAATAAGGAGTATTATTCATTTGAATCCACTTACAACAGAAAGGGCACTGATGTTGATAAAAATAAACATGGTGACACGCTCACCCGCATCAGCAACTGGATCAAACTGGATCTGTAGTTGGCTGGCAGTTGTGAAATCCTGCCGCTTCTGACGGAGCTAATTGAAGCTAATTTAATTGGTGGGGTCACCTGTTGACTCTTATCATTATGAAAACTGATCGGCTTACTTGATTGTATTGAGAGGAGGGTTAGCCCTCGACGTTTCGATCCTATACGAGGATCTTCATTAGTAGAGAATCTTATCATTGATGTTCTTTTAAAGATGCAATCTGTGTTAGTAACGGCAAGTCTTGAACTTAACTGCAAGTCACTACAGCAAAATACCTGCAAATCTATCTTAAATAACCCCCAAAACTTTGTCAGACGTGGCGGAATGACCTTTGTTTAGGTCGTTTACGCTCTGCCTATCCAGCGATAAAGGCGAGATTATATGCATGTATGTAAGTCTTGAACTTGCACGAATTCGTGAAGTTAGGTTAAAACTAGATGAAACTGCTAAGAATCTAGTTGGTGATAAGCCGCCAGCCTTGCCTATGTCACCGATTCCACTAGGCAATCATTATTCGACACTAGTCGTACGTACCGTGAAGAAAACGTTGATCTTGTTGCTCTTTCGCACGTTAGTGTAGACAGGTATAAATTTAGTCCGGTGACGCATTATATACACTTTGTAGTATGGTGCAAATAGGTCTATTAAAAACAACTTACTTGTGTAAAAACATTTGCTGAACAAACTTTAGGGTACATGACACTGAACAACTTTCCTCGAAATGTGAAAAAAATGGCCCTCCCAATACAAACGGTGTCAGCAGTTTCAGTCATTTTGTATGAGAGGCCCCAGTTTAAAAAAATATATTGGCGTATGTTTTGCACTTGGACCCTCAAGTTTTTCTGTTCACAGTTTCACACCCTAAACTTAGAACAGCATTTTTTTTTCTTGAAATTATTAGTGTTTCTCTACTATATTATGCATGTATTATACATATAAACCTTCCTATTGAATCACTCTATCCATTAAAAGAAACCGCATCAAAATCCGTTGCGTAGTTTTAAAGATTTATGCATACATAGGGATATAGTGACAGAGAAAGCGACTTTGTTTTATACTATGTAGTGATGTTAGGAATTGGTAGTTAGGTAGGTAAAGTTGTTTTCTCCCATTTACTCGGAAAAAGGTTCATTATTAAAAAGAAACAAAACCTACATTCACTCTTTACGATCCTCATATTCGCACTACGCCAGCAATTTCACCAAACAACAACAATTAAATAAACGACTGCTTCACGAAGTTTTTAAGAACATTAGTATTGTTGTCGAGTTTTTATTTCACATCATTGTTTAATTTAAGCCTGAATACAACTTTTCAAATTTACAAAATGGAATTAATGAACGGAATGTGCGCCTGTCAAAGGCGCTATGCAAATCTTAAATGTCAAAATATTATGGAGGAATCGCAAGTTTGATGTTTGTTTTTAAGTGTATTGTTATTGTTTCCTCGCAAAATATAAGAAAAGTAGTGTACTTCTCTCACCCGAAATAGCAATTTAAGTTCTCAATTTTATTTTTGTTCATTTGTAAACACGGATGAACTCTACAAATCACTATATTTAGCATGAGTTTGTACTTGCTATACGATCTTCTGTGCTTTGCTTCCATGCTAGACTGGGAGCGGGAGAAAAACATAGAATTGACCTTAAATTGCTTTTTTTTCGACCTCGGAGTGATTTTCTATTATTGCGCAAGTGATGTCTGTTTTGGGGAAGTTCCGCTCTATCTAGTTGTCTCTGGTTTGATCTTATTCTTCTCACTTATTCATAACAATCGGAGTCTCCTTCGGAAATATCCCTGACAGATAAGATTAGATAGATACAAGGTATTCTAAATGTACTGAAGTGTGATCAAATCCAGAGGAAGAATATTTCATATTACAACTTATTGATATTCCACAAACGCTGCAAGAAAATCTTCAGGGATGTTTTTCCGTATACATACATACATACATATAATCATGCCTTTATCCCTAATGGGGTAGGCAGAGCGTAAACGACCTAAACAAAGGTCGTTCCGCCACGTCTGACCAAGTTTTGAGGGTCATTTAAGATACATTTGTAAGTATATTGCTGTAGTGACAGATTGCCAGTCCATCTCCTAAATTACAATATACTTAAAAATCTCGGATCTCTTAGCTGGTTTTTACAGCATGCCCGGAAGCAAATGCAGCTGGCACATTCTATGCTTTTCTCTCGCTCCCAGTACAGCATGGAAGCAAAGCACAGAAGATCGAATAGTAAGTACAAACTAGTTCTAAAAATGGTGAGTTGAAGAGTTCATCCGTGTTTACAAATGAACAACAATGCAATTGAGCCCCATTGAGCAACACTCGAGTTAGCTTGTTACTCTAGGGCAAAATGAATACCAAATGGAGTCGTTTGAATTTGAATACATTGTACATACATACAATCATGCCTCTATCCCTAATGGGGTAAGCGGAGTGTAAAGGACCTTAATAAAGGTCGTTCCGCCACATCTGACAAAGTTTTGAGGGTTATTTAAGATAGATTTTCTTGCTGTAGTCTTCTTCTTTTCGATTCGAGGCAAACTCAATTTAAATTTTTGAGGACCAGAACTCCGCCACTCTGACGGCGTTGGCTGTGGCGTTATAGAGGTCCTCCACAGTGCAACTGTCGGGACATGCAGGGCAGTTCAACAGGTGCGCCATGGTCTTGCTGTAGTGTCAGGTTGACGTCCCCCATCGCCTAAATTGCAATACAAAGAAACCCTCGGATCCCTTAGCTGGTTTTACAGCATACCCGGGAGGAAATGCAGCTGGCACATTATTTGTTGAAGCAAAGCACAGAAGATCGTATAGCAAGTACAAACTCGTTCTAAAAATAGTGAGTTGAATAGTTTATCTGTGTTTACAAATGAACAACAATACAATTTAGCCCCATTGAGCTACACTCGAGTTAGCTTGTTACTCTAGAGAAAAAATAATAAATACCAAATGTCGTCGTTTGAATTTGAACACATTGTAAGCTGGCTATAATTCGTGTGAGAGAATAAAGATGACAGTGTGGAATTGAATAAAAAACTTTTTCTTCGCAAAGACCCGATCAAACCGCCTAGTAGCACAGCTATTAGGCCTCTGTAGCGACTGGGACCGACAGCTTAACTTGCCCTCCGAAGCATGCAATCACGGAATTTCTTTTCGGACAATCAGGTGAATCAGCTGTCCTAATCAAACTGGGGAAAACCTCATAAAGTTAAAAATTGACAAATACCAACTTTGTGTTTCCCCCCTGGGAATCGAACCCAGGACCTCCGGATCGTAAGCCCATGACTCTGACCGCTAGACCACGGAGGCGGTTATCACAGCTACTAGATGCACAGATACCATGGATACGTATCAAGTTATTATTACATGGTCGCGCAATGGCGTTCTATTAGGACGACGACGACTCTTCGAGGCGGCTAAATATAGCGCTGGCAATTCACGAAAATGGGCCGCTATAACAGTCTATTCTAGTTTCTTCCACGCTGGCCGACAGAGAAACATAGAATGTGCCAGCTCCTTTCACTCCAGGGCATACTGTAAAAATCTGCTAAGGTATCCGACGGTTTCAGTATATTGCAATTTAGGCGAAGGGCTGAAAGTCTGTCACTACAGCAATATACTTACAAATCTAACTTAAATAACCCTCAAAATTTTGTCAGACGTGGCGAAACGTCATTCGGTTAGGTCGATTATGCTCTACCTACCCCATTAGGGATAAAGGCGAGATTATATGTATGTATGTCTCTTCGAGGCGGCTAAATATAGCGTTGGTAATTTACGAAATTAGGCCGCCATAACAGTTCATTCGGCGCCTTGATTGCAGGAAGGTCTGGTTTTGACATCGTCTTTTAGCGTGGTGAAGAGCATGGCTGCTGATGTCCTTCACTATCTTTGGTCGCTGTCTTTGATAGTGGTCGTTACTCAAACCATGTCAGAGGCCTAATAGTTGTGCTACTAGGCGGTTTTAAAAAAACTCTGACACCAGGGCTCTTCGGGTCCATAGACTCGATATCCACTCGACAGAAGAAGAAGAAGATGTCCTTCAACAAACACAAGAATTTTCTTACGAATTTCCAGCATTTCCAACCCTTTTAGGGACTGAAAATTCAAAAACGCTGATACACGGCTTTTTACATAGCTTTTTAATCATTAGCTTACACAAAATAAGAACATTCTAATTTCGTAATTGATGGAGTTTCCATACAAACTGCCAACCCCTATTTAACCCTCACAGGGGTCGAAATCTCAAAAACGCTGATACACGTGTCCATTTATTTATAATTATTAGCCTAAAGTTAATATTTGATTATGGCTTTTGTGTAATTTCAATTATGCCAATGACACTTAGTGAAGCAGATATGAAATTTCATACTAACTTCACACCCCTTTTTACCCCTTTGAAGGGGAAAATCCAAAAATCCTTTTTTAGTGGTAGGTTACGTTATAAACTGAACTTGCTTTCATAATTTCACAATTATAGCTTTAATAGTTTATTAGCTTTATAGTTAATTCTTCCATGCTGGACTGGGAGAGAAAGGAAAACATAGAATGTTCCAGCTACCCTTCCTCCCGGGCATGCTGTAGCAGTCAGCTAAAGGGATTCGAGGGTTACAGTATATTGTAATTTAGGCGATGGGCTGACAACCTGTCACTACAGCAATACACATAACAATCTAAAATTTTCCTAAATTTTTGTCAAACGTGGCGAAAGCGCCTTTCACGAGGCGTTTTATGCTCTACCTACCCCGTAAGGGATAAAGGCGTGATTTTATGTATGTATGTAGTTTAGGCTCTGCGTGGATGAATCAGTCAGTCAGTAAAGACAAACGGTTTTATAAGTTTAAATGGATGTAGGTCTACCTATTTTTAGATTGAGCTTCATAAACCTCACATTTTTAAACTAAAGATATGTTTGACGGGATGATCTTTATCACTACATAGTATAAAACAAAGTCGCTCTCTTTGTCCCTATATCCCAATGTATGCATAAATCTTTAAAACTACGTAACGGATTTTGATTCGGTTTCTTTTAATGTATAGAGAGATTCAAGAGGAAGGTTTATATGTATAATACATGCCTAATATAGTAGAGAAACACTGATAATTTCCGTGCGAAGCCGGGGCGGGTCGCTAGTACCTAATATTTTAGTCCAATCATTTCGAGCAGCCATCATGACGATAAGATAACGTCAACCTTAGTTTTGATAATATAAAATGATATACACACGTTTGATTTATTCTATGTAAAAAAGGCGTATTTTTTACATTGACATCTCGAAAACATATTCATAGATAGATATAATCACGCCTTTATCTCTTACGGGGTAGGCAGGTCGTAAACGATCTAATCAAAGATCATTTACATCATCAGAAAAAAAAATGTTCGTGCCAATTCAATTGTATAGCTCTACCTATAAACGGTATGTGCGAATGAAAACTGGACGTTCCTCTAGTCTCGTATTATGTTGTCCGAGGTCTTGGTCTAGCTATTATATATTCTGTGGTCTTGTAGAGGGCTTGGCTGCAGTAGAGACGCGCGATTCCGACTTAGAGAAGATCGAGACGCTAAAACCTAGTTTTAACCCGAAGCGATTTGCATTATCGTGATACACCAAAAATACCTATGTAGAGAGATAAAATATTTTATCTCGCAGACTGAACTTGATGTGGCCAGAATATCCGTATCTGCATATCTTAAAAGTATCAGATATAACATCTCATACGCAATTTATTTGTTTAGAATAAAACAATAATTAATACATGAAAAACAAAACTGTCTTAGTTAATACGTCGTAAATGGGCATGTTGTTCATAGAAACAGCGATAAAAAGCAAACGTAGCACATACATTTTTTTTACATGATTGTGTATTGGCTAACACCAAATATATTCGGTTTGTATCTGGTTCGAAAGTAGCTAAAAGCGCTTACAGATAGCTACACAATTTTCCTCAACTAAAAACATTTACACAAAATTGTACAAGCGCGACAGTCGTATGTTGAAACGGAAATTACCACCTCGATATATTAAAATATCGACTAGTGTACATCACTAGTCGACGTCGGGCGATGCACCGACGGCAGCCGGTAGTGGCCTCCACAAACCGGCGCGAACTGGATTTCTACCAATCAGCGGCCGCGAGCCGCCCGCCGCCAATCAACGCTCATTCTTCGAGCAATTCCATTCGCCTGTCAGTATTTTATGTCACGTCGTTCGTCGCGCAACTCTGTTGTTTTTCGTGAGATTTGCATTGGATTTCGCGTAATTTTCACGTGAATAAACTTTCGACTGTTGTGAAATAGTTTGATACTCTAGAATTTCGCTGTTTTTTGCGTGATCTCGACCGAAAACTTGAATAATCATCAGCGGAAAGTGCACAGTGAAATTGTAGCGCCATCGGTGTGGAAACCCAATAATGTTAGACAAGTAATCGCTGTAAAACAGTTTTGGTGCAGTGTTTCCGTAAAACCAAATCGAACAAATGGTGGTTGTGGGTCGTAGTTCACCAGCTATGGTGGTATCGGTCGGGGAAGTGTACCGTGCGGGCTCTGGCGCGTTCCTCTTCTTCAACCTGACAAGGCAGGACTTCAGCTGACGAGAAGGATGCTCTTGTTAGAGCAGAGACTTAGTGCACGTCATTTGGGCTGCGGCGTGGTGCTCAAAGCCCGTCTCCTCCATGGTATCGAGGCCAGGGGCTGGCGGATGAAGTTTTCCCTCCTAAAAGCGGACGTGGAGATCGAAGCTGATCCGGCGACGTACCGGCAGCTAGCTAGGCGGTTGTCGGCGGCTAACGTCCGCGTGAGGCCTGCGCGGCGGTACACGTAAATATCCGGTTTTTACCTGTTCTAATTGGATAGGAAAGTCGCGCCGACCTTGGTTAAGGTCGCTGCAAGTATTTCAGGATCGCAATTTACCTACTGGCAATCTGGCATCAATAAATAAATCACAGTTCCAATACTCAATATGTTTATTTGCTTTCTTGTTGTACAAAATAGGTCTTACAGTATAACATTCTTAGATTAACAAGAACCCTGTTAGGGCCGTGCAACATACTTACATATAATCACACCTTTATCCCTAATGGGGTAGGCAGAGCGTAAACAACGTAAACTAAGGTGGTTCTGCCACATCTGACAAAGTTTTGAGGGTTATATAAGATAGATTTGTAGGTATATTACTGTAGTGACAGGTTACAATAAATTACAATATATTGAAACCCTCGGATCCCTTAGCTGGTTTTTACAGCCAGGGAGGAAATGCAGCTGGCACATTCTATGTTTTTCTCTCACTCCTAGGCCAGCATGTAATTTGTTTAGTGGAAGTAATACTGCATAAATATCCGGTTCTTACCTGTTCTAATTGTGAAAGGTTATGAGAGAGAAACATAGAATGTGCCAGCTGCGTTTCCTCCCTGGCATGCTGTAAAAACTAGCTAGGAGATTCAAGGGTTTCAGTATATTGTAATTTAGGCGATTGGCTGGCAACCTGTCACTACAGCAATATACCTACAAATCTATTTTAAATAACTCTCAAAACTTTGCCAGACGAGGTGCAACAACCTTTGTTTAGGTCGTTTACGCTCTGCTTACCCCATTAGGGACAAAAGCGTGATTATATGTATGTATTGCATTGGATTATTTTGAGTTCTTTGACCACTTAAGTCTATTTTTAAACATGCTTGCTTCACTTAAGACTACATTCAAGGCTTTTTCTTGGACCTCTATGGGAGGGCTGTTGCCTAATCAGGCTCATAGCGGGGCCAATCATTCACTTATGGCATTCCTTGGAACTCGGGGACTGTTTAGCCAATTGTCTCTATCTATACAGGGTGTTTGGCAGATAAGATAAATCTTAACGGGGTGTAAGGGACAGCGTCCCGCAAACTTATAGGGGTTGCTCAGTCAAGGACACTGAACAAATATTACCAGGATTCTTCTAGTTTTTTATTTTTAATTTTCCAATATGTATTGACCACCTCAATTAATCTATTTTTATTTATTTCATTTAATTATTTACAATATACATTGTGTTTGATATAAGCTTTAAATTGTATGTATGTATGGTTCTTCCATGCTGGACTGGGAGATATAGAAAAACATAGAATGTTCCAGCTACCCTTCCTCCCGGGCATGCTGAAGAAATCAGCAAAAGGGACATGAGGGTTAGAGTGTATTGTAATTTAGGCGATGGGCTGACAACCTGTCATTATAGCAATAAACATTTCAATCAAAAATTTCCTTCAATTTTCGTCAGACGTGGCGAAAGCGCCTTTTACGAGGCGATTGACGCTCTGCATAGTCTGTAAGGGATAGATGCGGGATTTTATGTATGTGTATGTATGTTTCGAGTCTTAATCCATTTACAGACAGTTTTAAGAGTGTAGCAAGCTAATGTTTTGCTTAGCTAATCTGTAATGCAAGTCCAACTATAGGGTTTCACTTAGTTGTTTAGTTAATACTTCCCATGACCTCATTTGATAGCTTGAAATCAACTGTGTGTGTGTTGTGTTATCTTTGTGCAAATGTATAATTTTTTACATACATACATAGGGGTAGGCAGAGCATAAACAACCAAGAAAAAAGGTCATTCTGCCACATCTGACATAATTTGGGGGCAATTTTATATTGAAATGTGTCTTGCTATAGCACATTTATTTATTTAACAGTTTATTGTACACAATAAAATACAAAGAACATATACATATAAAACAAAAATACAACAGGCACAGCTTATTTCTAAAAAGAAATCTCTTCCAGCAGACCTAGGCAAGTGAAATAGCATTCTGAGAGGCAGATACGACACATCATACACTGAAACCCTCGAATCCCTTAGCTGGTTTTTACAGCATGCCCATTTTGCACATTCTGTTTTGCTATCGCTCCCAGTCCAGCAGGGAAGAATGCCATAGCCGTGTCGTAACAAAAAGGGCTTAGGCCTGATTTGACGGTAAATAACTTGTTTTTGTTGTTGTTGCAGTGTGGCTCCGAAGAGCATTGGCAGCCCTGTTGCAGTCAACAAGCCTGCTGTTAACCAACCCGGTGAGTTTTACAGGTTTTGGGTATACACAGGGTCAGTGACTGACTCCGAAACCATGACAAGTCAGCGCTGACCTGTCAAAACTAATGCAAACTGATATTGTACTTCCATGCTGGCCTGGGAGCGAGAGAAAACGAGAAGAACCTGACTCTGTGGCAATGGGACAATATATAGGCTACAAACAAAAATGGGTTTGCTCTTGACTCAAGTGACAGAGTCGACGATGGAGCGAGCTCAACCAGAAAATGCCTATTAGGCACTGGCAGTCTCACGCACCGACGGAACTCAGCTGTTTGGCGCCGGACTCCGGTGAGAGGGTGGCCCTTGCGGAGCCTACCACCGCTTTGTTGGGATTATTCAGTCTGACTCATTCACAGGCAAGCCTGTGTTGTCGTTGCCCAGGCTGGACCACTAGGAGGTAGATCCCATCCCACCCTAAATAAACATCAACTGATCATCATTGATCAGTAAGTTGATCAGCATTATCAACTGCAACAGCCCTGTGGTGTCCAAGGGACGGTAACTTAGCAAAATGTCCCTTGGTCGCAAAATGTTCCTTTGTAAAATTTCTAAATCTTTCAGTAGCTGCCCACTAATTGATACTACTATATCTATCAAAAAAGGTTCATTTTGCGAAAGTGACATTACAGTACAATTTATTGTACACAAAAAACATCATAAACACAGGACATAAAAAACAAAGACAAAACAGACACTGCTTATTTCTAAAAACAAATTTCTTACAGCAGACCTACAGAAGTGATAATTTTAACGATACAATGTACTAAAACAGTTTTATATTTGTTTCAGCTATACTTGCCTCATCCAACCAGATGAAGCCGTACTACTGCCAAGAGTAAGTGGTATTATAATATTGTACTACATTCTGTAGCTTAAATTAGTTTTAATTTTAGGGGCTGCCAGAGGTGCTAAATCCCATATAAACATTTGCTTGCTCTTGTGAGCTTAGCTTGTTTGTATCGGAACGGAATCCAAGACTAGGAGCAGCCGTTAAGCATGATCTCCGCAGAGTGTTCCTGTCCGCAAGGGGGCCCTTTTCCACTTGTATCTCTGTCAAGATAATGCATTGTTTAGCATACAATACAATAATGTAGTTAGGTTTTCATTTTAAAACTGTAAAACTAAACAGAGACTGTAAATAGCGAAGCCAGAGATAAAGGGGAAGCCTTTGCCCAGCAGTGGGACGACCAATAGCCTAAAAAAAACGAAAATAACCATACTTTGTACACATAGTCAAATGCAACATGTTTGGTTTTACGGTGTTAAAATGTAAACATTAACTACGTTTGTATGGTTTACTTCCATGCTGACCTGGGAGCGAGAGAAAAACATAGAATGTGCCAGCTCCATTTCCTCCCGGGCATGCTGTAAAAAGCAGCTAAGGGATCCGAGGGTTTCAGTATTTTGTAATTTAGGCGATGGGCTGACAATCTGTCACTAAGCAATATACCTACGAATCTATTAGGGATAAAGGCGTGACTATATGTATGTATGGGATTTCGCACCTCCGGCAGACCCTTAAGGGAATCCCCGGTGCACGCCACCCTGATCAGTTAAAAAATCATTAGTCCCTGAAAACGCAATTTATCGAAAATCCGGTAGATCAGATTGATGTATAGGTCCTGAAGTTTATTTTAAGCATAATAATTCAGTGTTCACTGAAGTTACATATAGCAAAAGTGCTTAAAGTGAAGGAAAATTTCCTATATGTAACTACAACGAAATAACTATAAGTTGCAACTTTATACATACATACATACATAAATCACGCCTTTATCCCTTACGGGGTAGGCAGAGCGTTTGACAACTTTATGAGGTTCTAAATGATCTTCATTGCTTTAACCTCAATCTAATCTACCGGATTTTCGATTGATTGTGTTATATAAAATTATAATTCACTGAAAGAATTATATTTTTATGACTGATGCGCCACTTAGCCCATGGGAGCTCCATAAGTTCAAGAATAATTTGGAACCCTGATGTTTTCGAAAGATTTCGGCACATTTCGATTCTTCCCTAAAATTCTTCCTGTAACAGTGTGGTGTCTTCCATGCTGGAGCTGGACTGGAAGCGAGGGAAAAACATAGAATGTGCCAGCTTCATTTGCTCCCGGGCATGCTGTAAAAACCAGCTAAGGTATCTGAGGGTTTCAGTATATTGCAATTTAGGCGATGGACTGACAACCTGTCACTACAGCAATATACCTACAAATCTATCTGAAATAACCCTCAAAACTACGTCAGACGTGGCGGAACGACCTTTATACCAGGCCACTCAGAAAGTATTGCGATAAATAGTTTTTATATATGGCAGACTGGCCGGTTAGAATCTTTTTTGAAAATATGATTAATTGTAAGTAAAAATATGTGTGTTCCATTTTCAAAATTTTCCTCCACATTTTTTGCGAGGCAATTCAAAGTATCGTGTCTTACTGAAAAATGGATCTGCGCCGGGAACATTTTAGAGCTATGATTTTTTACGATTTTAAGTGTCGCCTGAAACCGGATGAATCGTTCGATAGACTTCAAATGGCATTTATGGATGAAAGCCCCTCCAATGCAACCGTGTATCGTTGGTATAACGAATTTAGGCGCGGTCGATCAACCTTGGGGGATGAAGAAAGAAGCGGTCGCCCGTTGACGGCTATTACGGAAGAAAACGTGCTAGCAGTGAAAAATTTAATCCAAGATAATAGGCGAATTACATATCAGGAGATTCAGCACATATTAAAGATTGGATCGGGAAGCGTTCACGAGATTCTACACGGGCATCTTCCCGTGAGGAGGATAGTATCGCGCTGGGTGCCGCACTACCTCACCGACGCTCAGAAGCAGGCCCGGGTGGAATGGTGCCGTGATATGCTGAACAAATTTGAAGCAGGCTCGTCTCGGCGTGTTTACGACATCGTAACAGGTGATGAGTCCTGGATTTATCAATACGATCCAGAAACCAAGCGCCAGTCGACAGTTTGGGTGTTTCAAAATGAACCAACGCCTACCAAAGTGAAGCGATCTCGAAGCGGGGGGAAGATTTTGATCGCCAGCTTTTTTAATTTGACTGGCCACTTGGCCTCAATTCCCTTACGAGATCAAAGAAGCATTAACGCCGAATGGTATACTACCAAATGTTTACCAGAAGTTTTTTCTGTTGTGAGCAACAAGCGACCAAACACAGGGCTCCGCGGACTACTGCTCCACCACGACAATGCGCCTGCACACACCGCGCTCAAAACGAGGGACTTCCTGGACAGCACACCAGTCAAACTCCTGGGTCACCCTCCTTACAGCCCTGATCTAGCACCGTGTGACTTCTTCTTATTTCCAGAAATAAAAAATCAGCTCAAGGGGATACAATTTTCGTCGCCGGAAGATGCGCTGGCTGCGTTCGAGAAGGCTGTAAACGAGGTGTCTACGGCGGACTGGAAAAAGTGTTTTGAAAACTGGTTCAGACGCATGAATCTTTGTATAGAGGCTAGTGGAGAGTACTTTGAAAAGATTTAATAAAAATATATGTACCTGTAGAACAATTTTTTTTAGTGTCGCAAATCTTTCTGAGTGTCCCACGTATAGGTCGTTTACGTTCTGCCTACCATAGCCGTGATTATACCAGGTGTAAGGGACAGCGTCCCTCAAACTGACAGGGTTTGCTCAGTCAATGACACTGAACAACTATCAGCAGGAAGCATTTCAAGAAGTGAAAAAGTAAATGGCTTTTCCATACAAATTATTTGATTGTTTGAAAAGCCTTTAATTTTTTCGTTTCCTGAAAAAATAAATGCTGCTGATAGTTGTTCAGTGTCGTTGACTGAGCAACCCCTATGTATATGTGTGTATGTAACATTGTGGTAAAATAAGTTTGGTTTTCCAGTGGCGGTGAGATGAAAGTGAGCTCGCCCCCCTGCCATTCTCCCGGCACCATTCTACCCGACATGCCGCAAGCACCGGACGAACCGGATAAGGTATGTGTTTTTGACGTATTTCTTAAACTTATGTAGCGCACATAGATGGCGCCACATCAAGATACAACTGTCTCCGTGGTCTAGTGGTTAGTGCCATGGACTCCTGATCCGGAAGTCCTGGGTTCGATTCTCAGGGGGGAAACACAAAGTTGATATTTGCGAATTTATCACTTTGTGAAATTTTCCCCAGTTTGGTAGGGACATTGCAGGCTGAATCACCTGATTGTCCGAAAAAGAAAAAAAATTCGTGCTTCGGAGGGCACGTTAAGCCGTCGGTCCCGGTCGCTGTCTTTGATACTGGTCGTTACTCAAACCATGTCAGAGGCCTGATAGTTGTGCTACTAGGCGGTTTAAAAACTCTGACACCAGGGTTCATCGGGTCGATAGGCTCGATACCCACTCGATAGAAGAAGAAGATACAACAGTCCTGAAACGCGGTATCTAAGTTTGCTCGGCGATCTGCATATATACAACTTCCGAACTAATCCAGTCGGACTCCGGTCCCCTGGTCACGTGGTCACAACACCCGACCAGGCGGGTAATTACCCTTTTCCCATCCGTCATCACTCGCCAATTGGCTTCAACCTATAACTCCTAAACTTACAGTAATATTTTTTATTGATTATTATACGATGGTGTAGTGGATAGGGCCGCTGCCTCCTGAGCGGGAGGGAGGTAGTGGTTCGAATCCCACCACGTACCAATGTGTTTTTCGGTTTTCGAATTTGATATGTACGTTTATTCGGTGCTTTTTCCGTGCTTCGGAAGGCACGTTAAGCCGTTGGTCCCGGTTAATATCGTTTAATACCGTAGATATTAGTCGTTAAGCCATATCAGAGCCCAGTGCTAAGCATTGGCGGCTTGAAAATTCTGACCTAATCTAGGATTGGGTCTGGTTTCCCTTCTGGGTTGCGGAGGTCAGATGGCAGTCGCTCTGTGTAAAAACCAGTACCCTCGTTCAATCTCCTTGATTAGGAAGCCGACCCCGTAGTGATCAGGCAGGCAGTTGTAGCAACTGATAGTGCCTGTATCCCACTGTTCACGATTTGCTTGTCTTATTGAAGTTTTGTAGGTATTTGTCCAATTTTTTCTTAAGACATTTGTAATTATTTGCAGATATAGTATGGCCACTCAATCCCCTAGATTAGGAAGCCTACCCCGTGAGATACGGGATAAGGCTAGGGAGATGATGATGTATGGCCACTTCCATATGGGTACTTCCATGCTGGCCTGGGAGTGATAGAAAAATATGGAATGTGCCAGCTGCATTTCCTCCCGGGCATGCTGTAAAAACCAGCTATGGGATTGGAGGGTTTCAATGTATTGCAATTTAGGTGACGGGCTGAGAACCTAACAATATAGCAATATACGTATTCAATCACCTATAATATAATATCCCTCAAAACTCTGTCAGACGTGGCGGAACGACCTTTGTTTAGGTCGTTTACGCTGTGCCTACCCCATTAGGGATAAAGGCGTGATTTTATGTATGTATGTGTTTATTTAACACGATAACAGAAACATACATAGAGCACAAAAGCGTTACTTCGCAGAATGTCCCTTTCTTATAATGTCCCATACATGTATACATAAAATCACGCCTTCATCCCTTACGGGGTAGGCAGAGCGTTAAACGAGTAACAGTAAAACGCCACGTCTGACAAAAATTGAGGGCAATTTTATATTGAAAAGTGTATTGCTATAGTGACAAGTTGTCAGCCCATCGCCTAAATTACAATACACTGTAACCCTCGAGTCCCTTTTGCTGACTTCTACAGAATATAATGTCCCTTATTTGATAAATTTAGTTCAAATAGTGGGCAGCTACTCAAAGACTTGAAAATTTTCAAGTGGACATTTTGCGACCAAGGTACATTTTGAGAAGTTACCACACTAAGCACTGCCTAGTTAACTAAATCTATTTATTTGTCCACAGAACCAGGGTCTGTCTAAAGACGCATCAGCAGCTGGAACCCAAGCGTGGCTGTCTCGTCACCGCTTCTCTCAACACGCTGCTACATTTGCTAATTTCTCTGGAGCTGATCTCCTGAGGCTGTCCAGGGATGATATCATTCAGATTTGCGGTCTGGCTGATGGGATCCGTCTCTTCAATGCTCTCCATGCCAAGTGAGTGCCATTATAATCTGGGCCTCTATAAAGCGAGAGTGGAGTCAAGTGTTATTATAATCTGGGCCTCTCTAAAGCGAAAGTGAACCCAGGTGTCATTATAATCTGGGCCTCTCTAAAGCGAGAGTGGAGCCAAGTTAGTGTCATTATAATCGGGGTCTCTCTAAAGCGAGAGTGGAGCCAAGTGAGTGGCATTATAATCTGGGCCTTTCTAAAGCAAGAGTGGAGCCAAGTAAGTGTCTTTATAATCTGGGCCTCTCTCTAAAGCGAAAGTGAACCCAGGTGTCATTATAATCTGGGCCTCTCTAAAGCGAGAGTGGAGCCAAGTTAGTGTCATTATAATCGGGGTCTCTCTAAAGCGAGAGTGGAGCCAAGTGAGTGGCATTATAATCTGGGCCTTTCTAAAGCAAGAGTGGAGCCAAGTAAGTGTCTTTATAATCTGGGCCTCTCTAAAGGGAGAGTGAACCCAAGTGTCATTATAACCTGGGCCTCTCTAAAGCGAGAGTGAACCCAAGTGTCATTATAACCTGGGCCTCTCAAAAGCGAGATTGGAGCCAAGTGAGTGGCATTATAATGCGGGCCTCTCTTTAGCTCTTGTGGTGATGTAGTGTTGCAGGTGATTGTGTAAATAGTGTCTGTATGGTGTAGTGGTATGAGCCTTGGCCTCTTGATTCGGAGGTGTATCTAAAGAGGCATCCGCAGCTGGAACACAAGCGTGGCTGTCTCGTCACCGCTTCTCTCAACACGCTGCTACATTTGCTAATTTCTCTGGAGCTGATCTCCTGAGGCTGTCCAGGGATGATATCATTCAGATTTGCGGTCTGGCTGATGGGATCCGTCTCTTCAATGCTCTCCATGCCAAGTGAGTGCCATTATAATCTGGTCCTCTCTAAAGCGAGAGTGGAGCCAAGTGCCATTATAATCTGGTCCTCTCTAAAGCGAGAGTGGAGCCAAGTGTCATTATAATCTGGTCCTCTCTAAAGCGAGAGTGGAGCCAAGTGAGTGTCATTATAATGCGGGCGTCTCTTTAGCTCTTGTGGTGATGTAGTGTTGCAGGTGATTGTGTAAATAGTGTGTATGGTGTAGTGGTATGAGCCTTGGCCTCTTGATTCGGAGGTGTATCTAAAGAGGCATCCGCAGCTGGAACCCAAGCGTGGCTGTCTCGTCACCGCTTCTCTCAACACGCTGCTACATTTGCTAATTTCTCTGGAGCTGATCTCCTGAGGCTGTCCAGGGATGATATCATTCAGATTTGCGGTCTGGCTGATGGGATCCGTCTCTTCAATGCTCTCCATGCTAAGTGAGTGCCATTATAATCTGGGCCTCTCTAAAGCGAGAATGGAGCCAAGTGCCATTATAATCTGGGCCTTTCTAAATCGAGAGCCATTATAATCTGGGCCTCTCTAAAGCGAGAGCCATTATAATCTGGGCCTCTCTAAAGCGAGAGTGGAGCCAAGTGTCATTATAATCTGGGCCTCTCTAAAGCGAGAGTGAAGCAAAGTGTCATTATAATCTGGGCCTCTCTTTAGCAAGAGTGGAACCAAGTTAATGTCATTATAATCTGGGCCTCTCTAAAGCGAGAGTGGAGCCAAGTTAGTGTCATTATAATCTGGGCCTCTCTAAAGCGAGAGAGGAGCAAAGTGTCATTATAATCTGGGCCTCTCTAAAGCGAGAGCGGAGCCAAGTAAGTGGCATTATAATATGGGCCTCTCTATAGCGAGAGTGGAGCCAAATAAGTGGCATTATAATCTGGGCCTCTCTAAATATTTTTCTTGTTAATACAGTAAAAAAAAAAACAGATTCCGAATCTTATTGCTGTTTAAAATATGTAATATATAAACATGTTGTCTTGCCAGCTGCATCTCCGAGCATGCTGTAAAATCAGCTAAGGGATCCGAGGGTTTCAGTATATTGTAATTTAGGTGATAGGCTGCATCTCCTCCCGGGCATGCTGTAAAAACCAGCTAAGGGATCCGAGGGTTTCAGCATATTGTAATTTAGGTGATAGGCTGCATCTCCTCCCGGGCATGCTGTAAAAACCAGCTAAGGGATTCGAGGGTTTCAGCATATTGTAATTTAGGTGATAGGCTGCATCTCCTCCCGGGCATGCTGTAAAAACCAGCTAAGGGATCCGAGGGTTTCAGCATATTGTAATTTAGGTGATAGGCTGCATCTCCTCCCGGGCATGCTGTAAAAACCAGCTAAGGGATTCGAGGGTTTCAGCATATTGTAATTTAGGTGATAGGCTGCATCTCCTCCCGGGCATGCTGTAAAAACCAGCTAAGGGATCCGAGGGTTTCAGCATATTGTAATTTAGGTGATAGGCTGCATCTCCTCCCGGGCATGCTGTAAAAACCAGCTAAGGGATTCGAGGGTTTCAGCATATTGTAATTTAGGTGATAGGCTGCATCTCCTCCCGGGCATGCTGTAAAAATCAGCTAAGGGATCCGAGGGTATATTGTAATTTAGGCGATGGGCTGACAACCTGGCACTACAGCAATATCCAGTTCTATCTTAAACAACCCTCAAAACTTGTCAGACGTAGCGGAACGACCTTTGTTTGGGTTGTTCACGCTCTGCCTAACCCATTAGAGATACAGGCGTGATAGTATGTATGTATGTAGGTGATAGGCTGACAACCTGCATTACAGCAATATCTACAAATCTATCTTAAATAACTCAAAACGTTGTCAGGCATAAAGGCGAGATTAAAGGTATGTATGTTTGTTTACAACAACAAATACAATAAACTGTTAAATAAATAAATAAAATAAATAAACATGTCCTCTATTGCTGTTTTTAAAGAGTGTGTTAAAAATTATATCTGACATTCTTCTACATAGCTTCTGATTTACTTGAGTAATTACCTACAGTGTTTTAATTACATTATGTAGTTTGTTATTTTGTTTTTCACAATCTCACTTTCCCATCTGAATTAAATATTGCATTTTCCTCTCTCTTATAGCATTTTATATTATAATGGTATTTATGTATTAGTCTATTGTACCTATTCGTATTCATGTAACTAGTACGTACATAAATAGTAACTGCACTATCCCGCATAATATTAGCAAACTACGCCTTTAGCCAAAGGTTGCCTGGCAGAAATTGCTACCACAGCAATAAGGCTTAATTTAATTGTACTCTGTTTGCTTTATATTTGTTCCTGTACAATGTTGCTGAGTCCGTCCAGCAGTCGCTGTAGCAGAAATCGGCTTGGAATCATTATGTGCAATAAAGAATATTTGTATTGTCTTTTCAGACGCATCGAGCCTTGCCTGACGATTTACGTGCGCTCCGGCAGCTGCGGCGGCGGCGACGTGTACAGCGCGCTCTACCTGCACGCTTGCCGGGCGCAGGAGCTGCTTTCCAAGCTGTTGGCGCTGCAAGGGCTCAACGCTAAGGTTGGTGACGGGTTGCCAAAATTATATCACATGTTCTGCCAATCTTATATATATATTCTTTATTGCGTACAAAAAAATTACAATAAATAAACAAATTCACATCTCTATAAAGAGATCTCTTCCAGCCAACCTGTAAAACTGAATATGAGATAACAATATATACGGGGACAAGACTGTACACGCTGTAGACTTTTACATATACCTACATATAACCTAGAACCTACATAAACATACATATATAAAACATACATATATACTTAAATAAACATCTATAATAAATAATAATACAAACATATAATAAATACAAATACCTACGTACATAAATATTAATTTTGTTGCGACAGAAAGTGCTCTTTCACTTGCCTGTTCTGAGCTGTGATCTGAAGGCAAAAATACTGCTAGTGTCAGAAACTGTCTTGTTAGTGACACAAAATGACCATGGAGTATTTATTTTTCGACTTGGCAATAGGTAAACTTTATGCCATTATAAAGTTATTAAATGTTAGGAAGGTCGGTAAGGTAAGGTTGCGTTTCGTGCGTTACAAACAATTAATGTCCAACTCAGTTTTAGAATAAAGGTAAACAAAGTTTCATGTCTTTTGATCGAAAATCTTGTTTCTAAAATAAGTATAAACATTTTACAATTTATGATAACATGAAGAAATAGTAGTTTTAGTAATAGAACTAATTTGCCAACACGTATAATAAATTTTTGAAATGCATTTTTCATTAAAAAGACATGTAACTTTGTTTACCTTTATTCAAAAACTGTGTTGGAAATACTATAGATGTTAGTGCTAACTTGCTAGTGACACAAAATGACCTGTAACGACACAAAATTAATCATTTCATTTATTGTGTTGGTGAAAAAAAATCGAGTTAAGGTGTCAAAATCAAAACTAAACGTTTATGAATAATCATTTAACTTTATTTTTGCAGGAGTGTGAGACAGTACTAGTAGTGGGTCCGCAAGGCGCGCGTTTGCGGCTCACCGACGAGCTGGTGAGACATCTGCCAGATCACACCACCTTCAGGATGGAGAGGGTCGACAACGCCTTGCTACTGAGCGCTACCAACCATCAGTAATACAAACATCATTGAAAGATAGCTGGAGCATTCTTTAACCCGAATGGCATCCGGCGATAATGACCATGACCAATTCCAAATACATACGACATGATGGAAACCATAGAACTAGATTGCGATGAGTTTTGTAAGTAGAATAGTGTCCTTGGTCCATATAAGACTGCCTAGTTTGTCCATTCTACCCGTATATAGTCACGACCTAGATCTGTCACAATCGTACAGGAACAACAATTAGCCCAGAAAGAGTCAATGTAGTCACCAATAAACTAGTGAGACATCTGCCTGATCATACCACCTTCAGGATGGAGAGGGTCGACAACGCCACTGAGCGCTGCGAACCATCAGTAACGCTTGTATCATTGAAAGATAGCTGGCACGTTCTTCAACCCGAATGGCATACGGCAATATTGACCAATTCCAAATGTACATTTTCAAAGAATACCTCTTCCTGGTTCGCGCATTCTACATTTTGAGTCCGGGTAAAGTACAAGCTACAATCTAGGTCTATAGCAAAAAATACAAGAATAACAGTTTACAAATGTAAGAGAAAATAGGAGCATGTCAAACGGTTTTAAAATTTGAAATCCCATGTGTTAGGTAAACCACAAAATCTAAGGCAAGGCATCCGCTTCTGAGGTCAGGTTTCGCTGGTCGCTGGGATTTGTGCTTTATAACCAGCTTATACTGACGCACCGTTATATTTCGGTGCGCTTTTATCAATAAAGTGAAAGGACCAGTGATTAAAGACACCAGATGTATCCTATTGGACTTATAATCTTGTGTAATGGACAGTTTTCTACTAACTTATAGGACATGTTAAAATAGACGAAGAGTCTCTTTACTGGCTTTCCCGGTAGGAGAAGCAACTAAATTTGCGAAAATCTGTCCCTTACACTAGAACTAAGGTAATTTCAATGCCTTTATAAATACTGGATTTGACTTTTCTTAGGTTAAGGACTATCTTAGATTGCGATTTTTGATTACTAAATTCCCTTAGGTATCAATGTTGAACTTTAAAAATATATTACTATATTTTCCCTTTGATTTGATATATTAAAAACGTATTCTAGAAATGGTCGATTAGTTAAGTAAACATACTATTGAATACCAAATTTTATTTTAAGTTGAATGTTTGTGTTGTGAGTTTTTTTTGTTTCTTTACTAACTCTTCGCCACATCGTCACCACAACTAACAAATAGATTTAATTCAACTGTTAACTAGTAATAATGTATTTTTATATTGAAGTATTTTTAGAGCTCCATTGAGAGTGATAATGATTTTAAAAATTTCAAGTGTTCGGGCAATATTAGTATTGCCAGTTTAAAGAGGAAAATTACTAAAGCTTGACTAGTTTAAAAATAGACCTACCATACGCTTAGCATCATCAGTGTGACCTCTCCGCAGACACTGCGTCGCCTGGGACAGATTAGGCTTATAGACTACCTATAAACCCTACTCTATGGTAGGTCTTAGATACTGGTCAAAGTGTAAGCTTAACAAAGCTATAAATCCATCTATAATCTAATCTATCAGGGTCCTATTTAATAGAACTGACAAAGACAATTCGACGTACGTTACATCGCGTGGGTTACATACATGATATAACCATTCCGCTGGCAGAGCCATTTTCAAGCACTGCCAAAGTTCTTTCAACTTTCAAGTTTGCAAATGATTTGTTCGTATTCTATTAGATTTCTATTTAATTTGTTTGGTTTTGTGATCCATTTTGAAGTTACCTAACTGCTAGTATTCAACAAAATGTCACGACACTAAAATCAGAAATATGAAAACTCACCGCGGCCGGCAATCGGCCGTTAGAAAAACGCGAAAGCCGGCAGCCGGCCTGTCTAAGGGAAATGGAACTTTACCGTCAAATTGTCAATGGCAGTTTTATTAAACAGGTCCCTGGCGTTAAGTCAGGACCAAATTAAGCTGGTTATAAAGTTCAAATCCCAGCGACCAGCGAAATTTGATCCACTTGGCATAGCGAATACTTGGATTCTTATTTTCCGGATTTGACGAAATTACATTTCAATCACAATTGTAATTTCAGTGTTGACACAACAAGTTGTATGATAGTGCCTTGCGTGAAATCACGCCTCCGTGCCCCTTACGGGGTAGGCAGAACCTCCACGGCTTTTACATGAGAAATCTTTTATAACAGGATATTTTTAAAATACAGTTTTATTGTATTCTTATAATAAAACAAACAAAGGACACCAAGGCTTTGAAGTCAGTAAAAATTGGTATCATTAAATATGTATTTGAAGGGATATACTCTATATGAGATTTTCATTGTACATAAATGTTATTTTATTTTAATTAATTCACCCGAAGTGTTTTAATTATACTGTGAACAAGTTATGTCGATATTATTGATATTTGTTATTTTTTTGTTGTACATACATATATACATATAGTCACGCCTTTATCACTAATGCGGTAGGCAGAGCGTAAACGACCAAAACAAAGGTCGTCCCGCCACGTCTGCCAAAGTTTTGAGAGTTATTTAAGTTGTATTTGTTGGTATATTGCTGTAGTGACAGGTTGTCAGCCTATCGCTTAAATTGCAATATACAGAAACCCTCGGATCCCTTAGCTGGTTTTTACAGCATTCCCAGGAGGAAATGCAGTTGGCATATTCTACGTTTTTCTCTCGCTCCCAGTCCAGCATGGAAGAAACAAAATTTTCATTTGTCTTAAAATCAGTTTCAATGAAGAAATGGTGCTAAAAATTGTTTTAAAAATACCAAAAAAACTTTCTCTATAGAATAAGTCGAATGAAGATGAGGCCAATTCGGCGTTACATATGACTAACTGAAGTCCATACCTGTCACTTTCTATCATGAGAGAACAGAAAGTGACGGCAATCGTTTTAGTTGAGATTTAGTTATGTCGTGTTCTGACCAAATTGCCCTCATTATAATTAAGAAAACATGCCTTTAAAGTGCCTTCGCGCTGGTTGCGTAACGGAGTTCAAGTATTAAATAATACATACCGGGTGTAAAGGACAGCGTCCCGCAAACTGATAGGGGTTGCTCAGTCAACGATACTGAACAATTTCCATCAAGAAATTCTTTCAGGAAGTGAAAATAAAATTTTACTTTTCCATACAAAATTTCCACCTCATTCAGATAATTTGTATGGAAAATCCAAAAACTTTTTTTCACTTCCTGAAAGAATTTCCTGGTGGAAGTCAAGTGTCGTTGACTGAGCAACCCCTATCAGTTTGGGACGCCGTCCCTTACACCCGGTATAAATGTTATTTTTATAAGATTTTATACAATGCCATAGAAAGGTAGCTATTAGCTATGCATGTATAGTTATAGTAAATATATTGTATGTTTCTTAGTCAATAAATGTATATATTTATTAAACCTATGAAGTGTTTTAATTTCTAATCCTATATTAAAAAACAAGGCCATTCCATTACGGAAAAAATAAGAAATAATTAAAATAAATGACATACATACATATAATCACGCCTTTATCCCTAATGGGGTAGGCAGAGCGTACACGACCTAAACAAAGGTCGTTCCGCCACGTCTGACAGTTTTGAGGGTTGTAAGTCAGCAAAAGGGACTCGAGGGTTAGTGTATTGTAATTTAGGCGATGGGCTGACAACCTGTCACTATAGCAATACACAGTTCAATCTAAAATTGCCCTCAATTTTTGTCAGACGTGGCGAAAGCGCCTTTTACTAGGCGTTTAACGCTCTGCCTACCCCGCAAGGGATAAAGGCGTGATTTTATGTATGTATGTATGAAAACGAATTAATAGCACAAAAGCATACAGTTATAAGACAATAGGGTCGATATAATACCAGGTGTAAGGGACAGCGTCCCTCAAACTGATACGGATCGCTCAGTCAACGAAAGTGTCATTGACTGAGCAACCCCTATCAGTTTTCGGGACGTTGTCCCTTACACCCGGTATGATAACAAATGACTGAACTCGATAAGCTGGCATCGTTTGTTTTTTATACGAGCTTAGGAGTTTCCATTTTATTTTACATACATACATATAATCACGCCGTTATCCTTAATTGGGTAGGCAGAGCGTAAAGGACCTAAACAAAGCTCGTTCCGCCACGTCTGACAAAGTTTTGAGGGTTATTTAAGATAGATTTGTAGGTATATTGCTGTAGTAACAAGTTGTCACCATCGCCTAAATTACAATATACTGAAACCCTCGGATCCCTTAGCTGGTTTTAACAGCATGCCCGGGAGGAAATGCAGCCGACACATTCTATGTTTTCCTCTCGCTCCCAGGCCAGTATGGAAGTAACAAAATTCATTCCATTTTATTTTAATCGTTTTTTAACCTGTTGGAAATTATTTAAAAGAAAACACATACATAGATATAAACTATTTTATTAAATAACAGCAAACTTCAACATATTATGGCCACTTATTTTATCAACACTGAGATTTGATATAAAAATAATGTTCGACATATTATTGAATGTGGCATCTAAAACAATATAGAAAGGCACCATATGATTGCCAATAAAATGTCTACCGCTCTAAAGTATGTTTTTTCAACGTTGCGTTGTCGACACCAATGTGTTTTGTGGCCCATCATCTCCCTAGCCTTATCCCATATCTCACGGGGTTAGCTACCTAATCTAGGTGTTGATTTTAAACAGAGCGACTGCGATCTGACCTACGCAACCCAGAAGGGAAACCAGACACAATCCTAAATTAGGTGACAGTTTTCAAGCCGCCAATGCTTAACAATGGCCTCTGATATGACTTAACGACTAATATCTACGGTATTAAGCGATATTAACCGGGACCAACGGCTTAACGTGCCTTCCGAAGCACGGAAAAAGCTCCAAATGAACGTACATATGAAATTCGAAAACCGAAAACCACATTGGTACGGGGTGGGATTCGAACCGCGACCGCTCAGGAGGCAGCGGCCCTATCCACTACACCATCGGGCTTTGCTTTTTGTTTGCAACTTAGCAGAGGTTTAAATTTCGGAACCGCAGGTTGATCTATGACTAACATATGTTTTGCGGTTGAATTCTTTAAAATTGTAAAGCAAACACATGTTATGGGCCTCAAAACAAGTTGGTATCTATAACGCAACGTTAAAAAAACTGAGTAGGTATAAGGCTATGAGTTTACACCTTTCTATACCGGGTGTAAGGGACACCGTCCCTCAAACTGATAGGGGTTGCTCAGTCAACGAAACGGAACAACTTTTACCGAGAAATTCTTTCAGGAGATGATAATAAAATTTGACATCCCATACAAATGACCACCTCGATCAAACAAATTGTATGGAAAAGCATATTTTTTTTCACTTCTTGAAAAAAAAATTCTGCTGATAGTTGTTCAGTTTCGTTTACTGAGCAGCCCCTATCAGTTTGCGGGACGCTGTCCCTTACACCCGGTATATACAAATAAAATTATTGGCTTCATAAGTTTGTTCGCATCGCTTTAGGTAGACCTATTTCTTAGCTTTTATGTAACTTATAAAAAGAATGATAATTTCAATGTTCTAACTGCCTACGTGGTTTAGTAGTCAAGAGCCATGGGCTTACGATCTAGAGGTCCTGGGTTCGATTCCCAAAGGGGGGGGGCACAAAGTTACTCAAACCATGTCAGAGGTCTTAATAGCTGTACTACCAGGCGGTTGGAAAACTCTGACACCAGGGTTCTTCGGGACGTTGTTCGACTCGAGAATCCTTTCGCTAAAAAGAAGAATGTTTGGCAACAAATTGTCACATGTTTATTAATTATTTCAATAATAAAGAAACCAACGTAATTCAGTTTCTAGATTTAACTAGCTAACCTTTATTTCAGTACATCCATATATTTTGATCCCTAACCTTCTCTGAGAACAAGGTATTAAGGCCCGTAATAATAAACTGACAGCTAGTTTGAGTCCGTATCAGAAATGTCATTTCAGTACAAAAGGACCTGTCAAATTCATAATTAATATTACTCTCAATCTTGAGATCGCTTCATAAATACGAGCTTGAATGCCACAATATTATTTCATCTCCTGAAAGAATTTCCTGCTGATAGTTGTTCAGTTTCGCCGAGAAACCTCTATCAGTAACATATTTTGAAGCCAATGAAAATATGAAAGTATAAAAAAGTTATTACAGAAGCAACTTTTAATCTTTTCTTATTAATATTAGAAAAAACAATATTTTCAACAATGAGATTCGTAAATTCTTGATGTTTTTTTAAAGTAAATAATAAAAAAAAAGTAGCATCTGTCTGTATATTCCAGAAACCACTATATATTCGGAAAAAGAACTTTTATAAAAACTAGCGACCCGCCCCGGCTTTGCACGGAAATTATCAGTGTTTCTCTACTATATTATGCATGTATTATACATATAAACCTTCCTCTTGAATCACTCTATCCATTAAAAGAAACCGCATCAAAATCCGTTGCGTAGTTTTAAAGATTTATGCATACATAGGGATATAGGGACAGAGAAAGCGACTTTGTTTTATACTATGTAGTGATTCGTAAAAGTAGACAATATTTTTAAGAAAGTAATTAATAATCGAAACATTGGGCTTAATTCTAGATTCAACCGGCTAAATCTACAATTAAAATCTATCTGTTACTTTCAGACTAAAAACATTGGAAAAGGACAGGAGATCTCTTCTCTCCGGTTTTTGATTTATAGTCTGTGGTTTTATGCGTTATCTGTCATTTCTATCCGGCGTCATATGATATGGCGGATAAAATTGACAGAAATACTGGGGAAACGTGCAAAAGCGCGTCAAAATCTAGCGGACAAAGTGTAAAACTATATACATTCTTTATTGCATTAAAATACAAGAATTGAAGTTTAAAGAAAGGTATGCAAGGGCGAATAGAGTATAGATAGCCTGTCCTTTTTAAATTTTATTGTTTTGAAAGTGACAGATAGATTTTAATTTCAGTTTTAGCCGGTGGTATCTAGAATCGAGTTCTCTTAAAATTATAAGAGAAATATTTTATCATAATGCACATCCTCTTATAAATAAATTAAAATTATGCTTTTTTTAGAATGTAGTTATTAGAATACTGTCTTGATGTATCAAAAGAGCAAAATTGTGGATAGGGCCTTAACAATATAAGAACTCAGTTTTTTTTACTCTAGCTGCATATAATAAAAAAACTGAGTTCTTTTTCAACTTTAGTCTTGTCAAAAAAAAAAAAACAACGCAGATTTTTTTTTAATAACTTTTAGCTGCTTACTTAAATAAACATTTAAAATCTCAATAAAAATGCCTTTTTCAGTTTTATTTATAACATAAATTGACAGTGATATCAACTAATGTATTTTAGGCCCGCAATTACAAACAGTACTTGAGACTGACAGCTAGTTTGATTTCCTATCAGAAACGTCATTTCAGTACAATCTGGCCCGTCAAATCCATACTTAATATCGCTCTCAATCTTGAGATTGCTTTATAAATACGAGCCCTAATGAACTATAGGAGTAGCTATGCCACATTCAAGCTACATACATAACATAACAATCATAAACATTGATGACTAAGAAAATACCGGGTGTAAGGGACAGCTTCACGCAAACTGAACAACTTCCAAGTACCTGTATGAGGCTTTTGTTTAGTTGTTAAAATCTGATCAGTTTTTGAGAATCTGTCCCTTACACCCTGTATATTTGACATTTAATGGACGCATTCATTTGTTATCTAATAAACTATATTAATAATAATAATCTATCACCAATTTAACTTGCCGTTTCGGTCTAAACCAATTCGGTAGTAAGGTGTTTCTAAAGGGACAACATTTTTCTACAATATCGGGTGTAAGGGACAGTGTCCCGCAAACTGATAGGGGTTGCTCAGTCAACGAAACTAAAAAACTTTCACTAGGAAATCCTTTCAGGATATGAAAAAACTATTACAAAACTTCCTGGAAAAAAGGTTGTTCAGTTTCGTTGACTGAGTAACCCCTATAAGTTTGCGGGACGCTGTCCCTTACACCCTGTATGTGGCAACATTGCAAGCAATACCATACAGACTATGCAATATTATATACTAGCGACCCGCCCCGGCTTCGCACGGAAATTATCAGTGTTTCTCTACTATATTATGCATGTATTATACATATAAATCTTCCTCTTGAATCACTCAATCCATTAAAAGAAACCGCATCAAAATCCGTTGTGTAGTTTTAAAGATTTATGCATACATAGGGATATAGGGACAGAGAAAGCGACTTTGTTTTATACTATGTAGTGATATAGCCAGTTTGGACAATGCAGGCTTGATACACCTGATGGTCTGGAAGAAAACGGATTCCGTGCTTCGGAGGGCACGTTAAGCCGTCGGTCCCTATCACTGTTCCTAATAGTGGTCGTTACAGGTCGATGTTGCTCCACATACATACATATAATCACGCCTTTATCCCCAATCGGGTAGGCAGAGCGACCTAAACAAATGTCGTTCCGCCACGTCTGACAAAGTTTTGAGGGTTATTTAAGATGGATTTGTACGTATATTGCTGTAGTGACAGGCTGTCAGCCCATCGCCTAAATGACAATATACGGAAACCCTCTGATCCCTTAGCTGATTTTTACAGCATGCCCGGGAGGAAATGCAGCTGGCACATTCTATGTTTTTCTCTTCCTCCCAGTCCAGCATGGAAGAATTTGCCAGCTTGCAAATAATGACATACGATAAATAAATAAATATCGCTAACAGTTCAGTTCTTCTGTCATGTGGGTATCGAGTCTATCGACCCGATGAACCCTGGTGTCAGAGTTTTTTAAACCAAATAAAAGCACAGCTAATAGGCGTCTGACATGGTTTTGTGCAACGACCACTATCAATCCATTACTTCACTTGTGTTTAAATATTTTTATTTTATTGTTGACTAAAGCTATTTTGGTATAATTTATTTATGTTTAATAATAATTAAAATCTCGACTGACATTAATTTTTTATGATTGCAATTTTGTTTCAATTAGTTATGTTTAATATAATAATTGTATAGTTCGAAGACGTTTTATTGTTTTGAAGACTAATTTTATTATGATGAATGTTTTGAATGCTTAACAATGAATGTACTATTGTAATTGAATAAATAAATAAATCAAAGACAGCGACCGGGACCGACGGCTTAACGTGCCCTCCGAAACACGGAATCTTTTTTATTCTTTCACACTATCAGGTGATTCAGCCTGCATTGTCCTAACCAAACTGGAAAGAATCTCACAAATTGATAAATATCAACTTTGTGTTCCCACCTGGGAATCGAACCCAAGGCCTCCGGATCGTGAGCCCATGGCTCTGACCACTAGACCACGGAGGCAGTTCAGTTCAGTATGGAAGCTTTATAGCCACATAATGTAGAAAAAAATTGCCCGTTTGGAATCGCCTGTAAAGTATCTATCTACTCCCAAAAGGCCACCATACCCGATTCCATACAAAAACATTCGTTCTATACAAAATTTTCAATAGCTAATCTTCTAACCTACTTATATACGCTAAAATGTTCAGATCTTTGCTAAAGCTTAAGTTCAAAGTTATGATACAAAAAACATTACTTATATATAATATAAATAAATAGACTTAATATTAAAATAAAATGTAAATAATTACAATAAAAAGGAAAATATAGAAACCAAAATTGTACGCGAGCGAGACTGGGAAATGATTTTTGATTTCTATATTTCTGTTAAATAAAAGAATTGCACTGAGTGCCACATTCACAAACATGTTTTAAACATGCATGGATTGGAATGTAAAGAATGAAAAATATAAAACAAATAGAAAGTGTTAATTAAATTACGCGCATTAGCTTATGGAGTGTTTCGGTAACGAAAAATTAGTATAAAAAATAAAAAATCTAAAGTGTGTAGGTATTTATAATGATATCATTATGATGCCCAAAGCTGCGTCAGGCCGCTCAGCTATAACTGATCCCGCATGTCGCGCGATAAGACGAAAACCAATCCCGCGCGACGCGAGAGTCGCTATCGACCAGTTATAGGTCGCTATGACTCGGTTTTATATATATATTTTAATGGACCTATTTGCACCATACCACAAAGTGTATATAATGCGTCACCGGGGTATATAATGCGTCACCGGACTCTGTTATAGCTGTGGGGCCAGGTGCATCTTAGAATCATAATAAATATAGACTATTGTTTTTTTTTATTTTTTAAGTTGTATGTTTTTAATTACTTTTTATGGGCTCCTTTTACACCCGCTAAGCTATGGCACGCAATTAAATTAACACCCTGTATATAAAATAAATTCAGAACAAAAATAAATTAAGAGATAACTCTATTTAGTTTGTTTTGTTCATTGTTTTTACTTTTCCTAAGGGAGTAGAAACTTATTCGTTCTTAAGTGATAGAAAAAAAAGCTACCATTATTTTATTTACTAATATACGTTGCATGTATTAATAAGTTAAAAAAAAGATTTAAAGAAGATATATTTTGTTCTAGAAGTATTCAGCGCCATCTTTGAAAAACGAATGAGAATTGTTTCTAATGGTCGCAGGTTCAAATATAACGTCTTTTTTTATAAAGGCAACTTCATGATGTCTTTACAGATGGCGTTATGGGTCTGAACTCTAAGGCCCGTATTTATAATCAGCATTTGAGACTGACAGCGAGTTTGAGTTCGTATCAGAAATGTAATCTCAGTACATTATGACTGAAACTACTCTCAACCTCGACATCGCTTTATAAATACGGACCTTAGATCACAACTGATCCCGTAGCGCCATCTATAAGACACCTGAAGAATGTCAATTGTATACATTTCAAAGAAAAATAACAATAAATTTGTTCAGTATCATTCTAATTGGCGATACTAGCCAATTGCAACCCCCGTTAGTGAAAAAAACTTAATTCACTAAAAACGCAGTGAATCGAAAAACCGGACAACAGAATCAATTTATAGTAATTAAGATAATTTAGAACCTTATAAATTAGCGATTCATAACGGTCACCAACGGCAACTTTACTTCCTGTTACTAATACAACGAGCTATGAATCGCTAATTTGTCATTGTTAGTGGTCGTTACTCCAAACCATGTCAGAGCCCTAATAGCTGTGCTATTAGGCAGTTTGAAAACTCTGGCACCAGGGTTAATCGGGTCGTTGTTCGACTTGAGAATCTACTAGCTAAGAAGAAGAGAATCGTTAATTTATAAGGTTCTAAATTATCTTAATTACTATAACTTGATTCTGTTGGACCGGTTTTTCGATTTTCTGCGTTTTTAGTGAATTATATTTTTTTTTACTAATGGGGGTGTCTGGCTAGTGTCGTCACCTTAATTAAATCAGTCAATTTACGGGAAAGGCGATAATACGTTAAAGAAGAAGAAAAAAACTTAATATGATGAATTGGTAAAATAAAATTTTAATTTAATATTGACATTTTATAGTGTATACCTCTAGTAATACTTTTAGTATTGTATTTTATTAACTTTTAAAATGAATTGTATTTTACCATTTCGACATTTCGCATAATTTTAATGATTTTCTCAGAAATTCTATAAATTATTACATTTTTTTTATTGTATAATTATTTTTTGACGATCATTCATCCTCGGAAATTTTATTATTATTGTAATGTAATTATGAAATTTATAGTATGAAATAAATAAATCTTGATTTAAATAAAATTCTCCCGATTTTTTTAAATACTAGGGTTTTAGACCCTAGAGATACAGGTATTTTCCGGTTAAAGACCCTACAGATTCAGGTATTTTCAGCTTAGACCCTAGAGATTCAGGTATTTTTAGGTTAAAGACCCTAGAAATTCAGGTATTTTCAGGTAAAAAACCCTCGAGATTTAGGTATTTTCAGGTTAAAGTCTCTGGAAATTTTGGTATATCCATGTTAAAGAGCCTAGAGATTCAGGTATTCTTAGGTTTCCCGTCGGATGTCTGGGAGCCATGCTTTAGTTTAATTTTCCGTCGGATTTGGTCCTGCCTTACCTTGGTCAGACGTATTCTCTCGCATCTGTAGGAAAATGGTGCGATTAATTCATCTACATACATACCGGGTGTAAGGGACAGCGTCCCGCAATCTGATAGGGGTTGCTCAGTCACACGGACTTTGAACAACTTCCACCATGATTCTTTTTCAGGAAGTGATGATATAAATTGGATTTTTCATACAAAATTTTCACCACGATCAGACAATTTGTATGGAAAAGCAAAAACAAAAACCTAGTGGTAGTTGTTCAGTGTCGTTGACTGAGCAACCCCTATCGGCTAGTGGGACGCTGTCTCTTAAATCACGACTTCATCCCCAATGGGGTAGGCAGAGCGTAAACGACCTAAACAAAGGTCGTTCCGCCACGTCTGACAAAATTTTGAGGGTTATTTAAGATAGATTTGTAGGTATGTTGCTGTAGTGACAGGTTGTCAGCCCATCGCCTAAATAACAATATATTGTAACCCTCAGATCCCTTAGCTGGTTTTTACAGCATGCTAGGGAGGAAATGCAGCTGGCATATTCTATGTTTTGCTCTTGCTCCCAGGTCAGCATTAAAGGTTTCTTAATATTGGTAGATTAGTACGTTTCGTAGGTTTAAATGGTTGGTAGGTTTCGTAGATGTAGATGGTTGGTAGTTTTCTTAATTTTGGTACTGTTTGGTAGCTTTGTCGGCTTGGTAGGTAGGTTTGTTGATAAGTTTGGTAGGTTTCTAACTATTGGTAGATTTCTTAATAGTAGTACATTGGTAGGTTTCTTAATTTTGGTAGGTAGGTAAGTATGATGAATTAATTAAGTATTAAAGTTTATTCGCTAGCTTGACTCACCTATCCGCCTCAGCGTCCGTAAGTAGTTTCGTGTGCAACGCTCTTACATCGTCGGGCGTGACTCTATGCGCTGTGACTTGCGCGTGCGCACAGCACAGGTCCATAGTGCGCACGCACTGGTACGAGAAGCGCGCGTCGTCGTGCGGGACTATGCGCGGGTTTGCGCGTAACGCGCACATGCCTGCGACCAATAGTATTTTATGTAAAATACGTGTAGATTAAGTATAAATTGATATTCAGTGAAAAACGGCAATGCGATCTAAGCGAGCCTCATTTTATCAAAGGAACAGCGAAACGAACCGGGCTGCTTACAAAAATAACAGATTAATACTTATCGCGAGCAAAGCAAGCTCAATTTTCTTTTACAAAAATAACAGATATATACTTATTTCGAGGGAAGCGAGCTTAACCTATTACGAAAATAACAGATTGATACGAAACGCGAGCGAAGCGAGCTCGATTTTCATACAAAAATAACAGATAAATACGTAACTCGAGGGAATCAGAGCAGCAAGAATCAAAGCTTAACCTTTTACAAAAATAACAAAGAAATATATGAATTGCGAGCGAAGCAAGGTTAACATTTTGCAATAAACAACAGACAATCACGTAACGCGAGCGAAGCGAGCTTGAATTTCCTCGAAAACAAACGCGAGCGAAGCAAGCTTTGCGTTTATTAGTTTAGTAATAAAACTGACCAGTGATATAGATGTCCTCCAGATGGAAGTAGTGCGTGGTGAGCGCGGCCTTGTAGAGCGCATGCGCGGCGGCCAGCGACATCGCGTACCCCATGCCGGACAGGTAACGCGGGTAGTACCGGCCCCCGTACATGTAGCGAGGGCTGAACCTACCCGGCAAACAGACATGGTATGTAGGCTACATCATACGAGGGCAGAGTGATAAGTGAGGTAAAATCAATATTCCGATAAAAAAATCGCAAATTGCATAGAACTTCCTTGTACACAAATGTTTAAAAAAAAATATAACTGGCGTAAAAAAAATAACACGTTAAATGTGTAAAAAAATATGTAGCTGATTTTTTTAATTTTGTCCTCCAATATAATTGTATTGATTTACAGCTATTAAACCAAAACAAGTGAACGCATTTCTGTAAAGGTGGCGAACAGTGAATTTCGAGTGTTCATTAGTTGAAAGACTAAGCCCCTTGCATTTATTTTCCGATCCTTGATTTTTAAAATTTGCTTGATGGAAAAATATCTGGCTAAAATGAAGAGATCATACACAAAATTTGTGCCAATTCGAATGGTTAGCCTAAGTAGGATTTTATTGAAGGTATCAAAAATCTAGAGAAGCTGGATAAAGGGCATTGGGTTATAAGGAAATGGTGTTCAAAAATAAATAATAATAGACTTAAAAATAATAATATTATATTAAAAATAAAATTAAGTAATGTTCAAACTTTAATGTTATGGAGATATCATTGATAATATTATTATGATGGTCTAATGTTTTAGTGCCTAAGCGAAGAAAACTACTACCTAGCTATACTGCAAGTTTTTTATTGGAATTGACTTTTACCTGCAGAATACGAACGATCATGTTAATTTTAAGTTATAGTTTTGTTCTCATGTAAGTGACTTGTAATTAGGTCTTTTATGAGGATATAGTTTCTTTAAACCTAAAAAACACACGCCTTCTTTAGTTTTTACTGGACTTATCACTCCACCCTCGTAATAACTAGACAACCGATTATATGCACTATCAAAATGCCAAAATATGCATATGCAACAAAAAAGGACGAAATATACATACATACATATTATCACGCCTTTATCCCTAATGGGGTAGGCGGAGCTTAAACCGCCACGTCTGATAAAGTTTTGAGGGTTATGTAAGATTGATTTGTTGGTATATTGCTGTAGTGACAGGTTGTCAGCCCATCGCCTAAATTGCAATATTCTGAAACCATCGGATCCCTTAGCTAGTTTTTACAGTATATACTTACGGGAGGAAATGCAGCTGGCACATTCCATGTTTTTGTCTCGCTGCCAGGCTAGCATGGAAGTATTCTTTATCTTTCCGTCTTATAGCCACCGTTTTGTCGAATTCTTCCGTTTAAGACTCATTATAAGGTCCTATAAAGAATGTTAAGACTTACCATTTGCTATCCGAATCCAGAACCGGTTTGGCGCCGTTGATGACGTCACCAATAAGCAAGTATTCTTTATCTTCCCGTCTTATAGCCACCGTTCTGTAGAATTCTTCAGTTTAACACCCAGTATAAGGTCCTATAAAGGATGTTAGACTTACCATTTGCTATCCGAATCCAGAACCGGTTTGGCGCCGTTGATAACGTCACCAATAAGCAAGTATTCTCTATCTTTCCGGCCGCTAGCCACCATTTTGTCGAAGGCCTCTGCGCGCTCTTTCAGACTTAGAATTAAGTTTGGCATATTAACGTATGTATCGTCGTCCGTCTTTAAGATGTAACGGACTGCAAGAAAAACATAAGTGATTAACATCTCCCTAGCCTTATCCAGTATCTTACGTGGGCGACTACCTAATCTAAGGGATTGAACGATGGTACTGGGTTTTGCACAGAGCGACTGCCATTTGACCTCCGCAACCCAGAAGGGAAACCAGACCCAATCCTAGATTAGGTCAGAGTTTTCAAGTCGCCAATGCTTAGCACTGGCCTCTGATATGGCTTAACGACTAATATCTACGGTATTAAACGATATTAACCGGGACCAACGGCTTAACGTGCCTTTCGAAGCACGGAAAAAGCGCCGAATAAACGTACATATGAAATTCGAAAACATTGGTACGTGGTGGGATTCGAACCACGACCTCCCGCTCAGGAGGCAGCGGCCCTATCCACTACACCATCGGGCTCATACATAAATATAAACACGATTTTATCCCTAGTAGGTGGTAGGCAGAGCGTATTCGACCTAAAAAAAGGTCGTTTCGCCACGTCTGACAAAGTTTTGAGGGTTATTTCTATTTATAAAATATTTATTTGTTATTAATATTTACTTATTTTCATAAAAATCTAATACAATAGGTCAACTTAAAAACTAAACGAAAAGCCCGCCCTGGGTCATACCCGGTGCAAAGGTGCCCATTACGCTCGCTGCGTTACCACGTTGAACTGCAATAGACAGCCTTTGCAGCAGAAACGCCCCAGCGCGGTTGTCCAACCTCTCTCCCGAAGGCGGCGCCCAATTTCCTTAAGGAATGACATCCCATCCGATGCCCAATAACCCAAAGTCTCCACTGCCAGGGGAACAAAGTAATATTGGCCCTCCAGTTCCGCATATTTTGTATGTTTTTTAGCTGCCGCTGTTTCAGCTGCGGCGGCGGCCAATCGTACGGTGTTACCCAGGTGGGAAGCAGCAAAAGTGCTGACGCACGTAGGGTTATTTAGGATAGATTTGTTGGTATATTGCTGTAGTGACAGGTTATCAGCCCATCGCCTAAATTACAATATAATGAAACCCTCGGATCCCTTAGCTGGTTTTTACAGCATGCCCGGGAGGAAATTTAATTCATATGGTTTGCAATAAACAATTTGACTTTGACTTTGAAATGCATCTGGCATATTATATGTTTTTCTTTCGCTCCCAGTCCAGCACGAAAGAAATACAATAAATATACATAATTTATATAAATAGTATATAACTAATACTTTTTATAGGGATTAAAAACGTAAAATTAGGTTTTTTTTTTAAGGAGCCCGATGGTGTAGTGGATAGGGCCGCTGCCTCCTGAGCGGGAGGTCGTGGTTCGAATCCCACCACGTACCAATGTGTTTTCGGTTTTCGAATTTCATATGTACGTTTATTCGGCGCTTTTTCCGTGCTTCGGAAGGCACGTTAAGCCGTTGGTCCCGGTTAATATCATTTAATACCGTAGATATTAGTCGTTATGACATGTCAGAGGCCAGTGCTAAGCATTGAGGGCTTGAAAACTCTGACCTAATCTAGGATTGGGTCTGGTTTCCCTTCTGGGTTGCGGAGGTCAGATGGCAGTCGCTCTGTGTAAAAACCTGTACCCTCGTTCAATCACCTAGATTAGGTAGCCGACCCCGAAAGATACGGGATAGGGCTAGGGAGATGGGAGATGGGAGGTTTTTTTTTAAATGTTATACTTTGACATCAAATATCACTTCTGTAGGTCTGCTGTAAGAAATTTCTTCATAGAAATAAGCAGTGCCTGTTGTGTCTTTATTCTTTGTCTTTTATCGTGTAAAATAAATTGTTAAATAAAGTACTAGTAAACTTATAAAAATATGACAATAACGAATTAATTTGAAATAGAATAGTGTTTGAAATAGAATTGTTCTTTTTTTGACGACACGCGCAGCCTAGTTGGCAGTGTACCTGCCTGCTACGCAGAGGATCCCGGGTTCGATTCTCGGCCGGGCAGACATTTGAATGATGAGTTTAAATGTCTGTTTCTGAGTGTTCTTTGTGCTTGTTTCTGTGTATGTCCATGGCACCCCGATACAGGGAATCCTAGTGGGGGCTGTGAGTGTGATCGTGTGTGTTTGTGTTTCTTACCACTATCATTGCAGTTCTTCGTAACCCATTTCAACATCATGATAGATTTCAGCGTCAAATTGTTGTAAGAATCTATAAAACCTTCTTGTATTATATCATTGTGTGCTTCTATTTCTCCTTCTATCTTTCTCTGTACAGTACTGTTCTCTTTTAAAGGCATCCCTAGTAGAAACACTAATCTAAACTCTGGAATCATAAAAAGAAACAACTTTAAGAATGTTTAGACCAAACAGTGGCGCCCTCACTGTTTAAAAAAATCACAACTCGCAAAATATGGACTATTTTAACATACATACATATAATCACGCCTTAAACTCTAATGGGGTAGGAAGAGCGTGAACGACCTAAACAAAGGTCGCTCCGCCACGTCCGACAAAGTTTTGAGGGTTATATTATATAAGATAGATTTGTACGTATATTGCTGTAGTAACAGATTGTCAGCCCATCGCCTAAATTACAATATACTGAAACCCTCGGATCCCTTAGCTAGCTTTTACAGCATGCCCGGGAGGAAATGCAGCTGGCACATTCTTTGTTTTTCTCTCACTCGAACATGGAAGGCCAGCATGGAAGAACTATTTTAAGGTGACAATAAGAGCCTAGGGGCGCCCCCATAAATAAAAAAATCATAATTCACTATAAACGCAGTGAATCGAAACACCGGTCCAACAGACTCAAGTAATAGTCATTAAGATAATTTTGAACCTTTTAAATTAGCGATTCATAGTTCATTGTAGTAACAGGAAGAAAAATTACTAATAACGGCCACCAACGGCAAATTTTCTTCCTGTTACTACAACGAACTTTGAATCACTAATTTATAAGGTTCTAAATGTAATATTTTAGTGTCACCAGATACTCTGTATTGTGCACACATACATACATACATAACGTCACGTCTCTTTCCCGGAGAGGTAGGCAGAGATTACATCCTTCCATAATTGTGCACACATAATTTAACATAATGGACAAGAAATTATTATAAGTAAAATATTTCATCCAGCTCGCCGCACCGAGGCAAAGATGCTGTTCTAAATTCTATCAATAATTATTATCTTGAGTCTATCTACTTGAGTCTGTTAGGCCGGTTTGCGATTCACTGCGTTTTTAGTCAATTGTGATTCCTTTACTTCCATGCTGGACTGGGAGAGATGGAAAAACATAGAATGTTCCAGCTGCCCTTCCTCCCGGGCATGCTGTTGAAGTCAGCAAAAGGGACTCGAGGGTTACAGTGTATTGTAATTTAGGCGATGGGCTGACAACCTGTCACTATAGCAATACATATTACAATCTAAAATTGCCCTCAATTTTTGTCAGACGTGGCGAAAGCGCCTTTTACGAGGCGTAAACGCTCTGCCTACCCCGTAAGGGATAAAGGCGTGATTTATGTATCAATGTATGTGATTCCTTTACTAATGCGGGCGCCACTTGGCTAGTATCGTCACCTTAAGAGCGTTTATTTAATATCGAACTACCCACTGGTAAAAAAATCACAACTCGCAAAATATACCCGGTGTGAATGACAGCGTCCCGCAAACTGATAGGGGTTGCTCAGTCAACGAAACTGAACAACTATCTGCAGGTGTTTTTTCAGGAAGTGAAAAAAAATAATTGACTTTTCATTCTTCTTCTGTCGAGTGATTATTGTCTGATCAAGGTGGTCATTTTGTATCGAAAGGTAAATTTCCAATCATCTGTTAGGAAGAACTTCCCGGTGAAAGTTGTTCAGTTCCGTTGTTCAGTTGACTGAGTGACCAGTATCAGGTTGCAGGATGCTGTCCCTTACGCCCCGTAGACTATTTAAAAACTTTGTTCATGATGTTTCAGAAGTAATTAACTGCCTCCGTGGTCTAGTGGCTAGTGCCATGGACTCCTGATCCGGAGGTCCTGGGTTCGATTTCCAGGGGGGGAAAAAAAGCTGATATTTGAGAATTTATCACTTTGTGATTTTTTCCCCAGTTTGGTTAGGACATTGCAGGCTGAATCACCTGATTGTCCGAAAAAGAAAAAGATTTCGTGCTTCGGAGGGCGCGTTAAGCCGTCGGTCCCGGTCGCTGTCTTTGATAGTGGTCGTTACTCAAACCATGTCAGAGGCCTGATAGTTGTGCTACTAGGCGGTTTAAAAACTCTGACACCAGGGTTCATCGGGTCGATAAACTCGATACCCACTCGACAGAAGAAGAAGAAGTAATGAATTGGGTAAATAATAAGTATGTTATCACAAAATTCTACATACATACATAAATCACGCCTTTATCCCTTACGGGGTAGGCAGAGCGTTTAACGCCTCGTAAAAGGCGCTTTCGCCACGTCTGACAAAAATTGAGAGCAATTTTAGATTGTAATATGTATTGCTTTAGTGACAGGTTGTCAGCCCATCGCCTAAATTACAATACACTGTAACCCTCGAGTCCCTTTTGCTGACTTCAACAGCATGCCCGGGAGGAAGGGCAGCTGGAACATTCTATGTTTTTCTATCTCTCCCAGTCCAGCATGGAAGAACACAAAATACTATTACAAAATTGCAAGTAATGAATTGTAGAACCCCGCAGTTACTATCGAAATATCCGCCAAAACCACAGTTTTTAGCGTTACTTAGCCGAATGTCTTTTTCGCAAAATGACCTTTTTATGATAGATTTAGATCAAATACATACATACATATAATCACGCCTTATTATCCCTAATGGGGTAGGCAGAGCGTAATCAACCTAAACAAAGGTCGCTTCGCCACGTCCGACAATGCTTTGAGAGTTATTTAAGATAGATTTGTAGGTATATTGCTGTAGTGACAGGTTGTCAGCCTATCGCCTAAATTGCAATATACTAAAAGCCTCGGATCCCTTAGCTGGTTTTTACAGCATGCCCGGGAGGAAATGCAGCTGGCACATTCTATGTTTTTCTCTCGCTCCCAGGCCAGCATGGAAGAATTTAGATCAAATAGTGGGCAGCAATTGAAAATCGTTTTCAAAGGGACATTTAGCGAAAGGTACATTATGAGAAAGGACAATTTGCGACCAAGGGGTATTTAACGAGATTATGACAGATTTAGATTTTGATGTAGATTTTGTGTTACAATCGTGTGCGTGTTTCTTGTGTTATGTATATATTTTTTTTATTATCATCATTTACAAAGCTTAAATATACATACCTGGTTCGTCGTTTTCTTCAACTAAAGTATCTTTGATCTTCTCAAAGTCTTTAGATTGTTTCAATAATGTTAATACTTTACTAATATCTGGAGATTCTTCTTCATTTTCATAGCCTTGAAAAATAAATATCAAATATTATTGATTGTAGCCGATTTGGTCGTCGACAAGACCCAGTATATCCTTACTGACGCCCGCATCAGTTAAGAAAATACATACATACATATAGCCACGCCTTTATCCCTAATAGGGTAGGCAGAGCGCAAACGACCTAAACAAAGGTCATTCCGCCACGTCTGACAAAGTTTTGAGGGTTAGTTAAGATAGATTTGTAGGTATATTGCTGTAGTGACAGGTTGTCAGCCCATCACCTAAATCACAATATACCGAAACCCTCGGGAAATGCAGCTGGTACATTCTATGTTTTTTTCTTGCTCCCAGGCCAGCATGGAAGAGATATAATAAAAATAGAGACTGGAAAAAACCCTGCACCTTAAATATATACCGGGTGTAAGGAACGACCGAAAACTGATAGGGGTTGCTCAGTCAAGGAAACTAAACAACTTCAAGGAAATCCTTTAGAAAACGTCAAAAACATACTTTCCCATACAAAATGGCCACCTCAATAAGACCATTTTTATTTTCTATTTCCTGGTGAAAGTTGTTCAGTTTCGATGGCTGAGCAACCTCTATCAGTTCATAGCAGGATGTCCCTTACAGCCTATACATATATATATATACTATGTAGTGATATATATATATATATCACTACATAGTATAAAACAGTCGCTTTCTCTGTCCCTATATCCCTATGTATGCATAAATCTTTAAAACTACGCAACGGATTTTGATGCGGCTTTTAATATATAGAGTGATTCAAGAGGAAGGTTTATATGTATAATACATGCATAATATAGTAGAGAAACACTGATAATTTCCGTGCGAAGCCGGGGCGGGTCGTATATATATATATATATTTAAATCCTACCTTACATGCCTTTTTCCTTCCATGCTGGACTGGGAGAGATAGAAAAACATAGCATGTTCCAGCTGCCCTTCCTCCCGGGCATGCTGTAGAAGTCAGCAAAAGGGACTCGAGGGTTACAGTGTATTGTAATTTAGGCGATGGGCTGACAACCTGTCACTATAGCAATACACTTTTCAATCTAAAATTGCCCTAAATTTTTGTCAGACGTGGCGAAACCGCCTTTTACGAGGCGTTTATCGCTCTGCCTACCCCGTAAGGGATAAAGGCGTGATTTTATGTATGTAAATCCTACCTTTCGGCGGTATTTTCATAATATTGGTACCATAATCATAATCAAAGTCTTCTATATTGTCAGTTTGTTCCATTTCTTTGTTCATGTCGAAACCGGGTATAACCGGATCATCGTCGTCATCAAACCTGGAATAGTTCAATACCGGGTGTTAAAAAAACATAGCAAAAATTTTTTTATAATGTAATAAAAAAACTGAACAAAAAACAACTTTCCCCAAGGAATATGAGCAATACTTTCACTTTCAAGGTCTGCTGTAAGACATTTCATTTTAGTAATAACCAGTACCTGTTGAGTTTCCCTATGTAATTGTTCTGTGTATGTTTCTGTGTACAATAAACTGTTAAATAAATAAACACGTCGAAATATATTTAAAAAATTGGGCCTCTCATACAAAATGACTGAATTAAATTGTTCATGTTTCTACATAGGTATAATTTATGGGAAAAATTGACCAGTTTCAAGGGTAGTCATTTATTTATTTAATTTAGTTAACAAATAAATAACATTATGTTATAAAAGCTTTATACCCGAAAGTCAGGAAGGTTTTTTTCACCGTTAGAAAGCTACGTTCACCTTAATAACATAGGCTACTTTTTAGGCATAACTGCCTCCGTGGTCTAGTGGCTAGTGCCATGGACTCCCGATCCGAAGGTTCGATTTCCAGGGCGGAAACACAAAGTTGATATTTGAGAATTTATCACTATGTTAATTTTTCTCTAGTTTGGTTAGGACATTGCAGGCCGAATCACCTGATTGTCCGAAAAAGAAAAAGATTTCGTGCTTCGGAGGGCACGTTAAGCCGTCGGTCCCGGTCGCTGTCTTTGATAGTGGTCGTTACTCAAACTATGTCAGAGGCCTGATAGTTGTGCTACTAGGCGGTTTAAAAACTCTGACACCAGGGTTCATCGGGTCAATACAGTCGATACCCACTCGACAGAAGAAGGCATAAGGGAAATTTTAGATAATAGCTATTTGTATTACATATATAAAATAAGTCCTTACTTCGCAAAATGTTCCTACGCTAAATTTCCCTTTTCGCCTAATGACCTTTTCTTCCATGCTGGACTGGGAGCGAGAGAAAAACATAGAATGTGCCAGCTGCATTTCCTCCCGGGCATGCTGTAAAAACCACCCAGGGAATCCGAGGGTTTCAGTATATTGTAATTTAGGCGATGGGCTGACAACCTGTCACTACAGCAATATCCAGTTCTATCTTAAACAACCCTCAAAACTTGTCAGACGAGGCGGAACGACCTTTGTTTGGGTTGTTCACGCTCTGCCTACCCCATTAGGGATACAGGCGTGATAGTATGTATGTATGTACCTTTTCGCTAAATGACCTTTTCGCTAAATGACCTTTTCGCTAAATGACCTTTTCGCTAAATGACCTTTTCGCTAAATGACCTTTTCGCTAAATGACCTTTTCGCTAAATGACCTTTTCGCTAAATGACCCTTTTTTTGATAGATTTAGTTCAAATGTGTTCGAGTGTGAGTGGGAATGTTGGAAGGGGAAGATCTCGACGAACGTACCGCGATCAAATCAGGGACGTTCTAGGGAAAGGTCAGGTCAGGAGTACCCTAAACCGACGAGCGTGCATGACAAGATTGATGAATGTAGATGAAGCGAAAGAAGTTTGCAAGGATCGTAGCAAATGGAAGGCTGTGATCTCTGCTTACCCCTCCGGGAAAGAGGCGTGACGTTATGTATGTATGTTTAGTTCAAATCGTGGGCCTACTAAACACTTAATTTTCAAAAGGGAAATGTTGCGAGAACAAACGATTTAAAAAAAGAGACATTATGAGAAAGAGTCATTTTGCCAAAGAGACATTTTGCGAAGTTACCAAATAAGCCTTGTAACGTACCTCTTTTCAGATATCTCATCATCAGTCTTAACATTCACACTAATATTAGTCAGAGCTTTGGCCAACACCGGCAATAACTGGTGAAAACTAGATATGTCTCGTTTATCCCTCCCTACTGAACGAACGTCATCTGTCACGTTATCCGTACTATTATTTACATCCACCCTCAAATCGAACTTCTGCGGGTACAAATCAAACTTAAAGTCGTAATTTTTGTATTTCTCGTGGACCTTTGTGAAGACAGCTAAGCTTTTTTTGTAGTTTAGGTAGTTGCCCCACGTCTGTCTGATAGCCGATCGCCTGTCAAAGTTTTCAGTAGAAGAACAGACTATGACCAGTAATAGTAATTTGTTCGATTTGTTTTTGAGGCATACGTCTTTTGGTTCGTATATTGTAGTGACGGTTTTCGGTTGAACGTATATTTTTGTATCTCTGTTTGTGTGGATCGACCAGCCGGCGACGAAACCTGAAAGAAATTGAAACATTCTATGGTATATATTATATTGCCTTTATAACATACAAATTTATTACTACAAAATGTAATACAAAATTAATCCAATGCGAATTCTATTTCTATGGTATTAATTCTTGTCTGTACAACGTTTTTTTAAGTTTTAAGATGGCGCTGTTTTGACGTTATCGTAAATACCAGGTGTAAGGGACAGCGTCCCGCAAACTGATAGGAGTTGCTCAGTTAACGACACTGAACAACTATGAAAAGAAAAATTACTTTTCCATAAAAATTGACTGATCAAGGCGGTCATTTTGTATGAGAAGGTTATTTTTTTATGTCCGGAAAGAATTTCCTGGTGAAAGTTGTCGAGTTTCGTTGACTGAACCACCTCTATTAGTTTTAGGGACGCTGTTCCTGTCACTATAGCAATATACCAACAAATCTATCTTGAATAACCCTCAAAACTTTGTCAGACGTGGCGGAGCGACCTTTGTTTGGTTTTCGCTCTGCCTACCCCATCAGGGATACAGGCGTGACTATATGTATGTATGTATGTTCCTTTCACCCAGAATAAAACTGTACATTTATTTAACTTTGGGTGGACTTAACGCCAAAGGCAGTATCTACCAGCACAGAATATATAATAGTACTGCATACATAATGGACACCCACCTCCCCAGTCCGATATACGTCACACTCCGTGCCGGTTTGTGGGTCACATTGTGGGTACGCTTAGCGGGTATGGCGCGCGCATGTTTCCCAGTGTAACGGAAATAATGAAGTTTTGTGTTCAAAAGATGGTTAGGTACTGTTTCGTGTACAGATGTCTTTCTACCACAAGACATGACTTCAATAGGAACTTTTTTATATTCCCAAGTGATGAGAGACGGTAAGTAACTTCATACAAAATATGCAACCTAATCTATTCTAACTATTCAGTTACAGTGAACTACTTTAAAACGTTGGTTTAATCAAGAACCAGATTAATCAAGTGATGATTATGACCGGTATAACAACATTTGTCAACCCTGTTATAACACGCACACAAACGAATGCCAAGTGCAACATGCCGTCTGTCGATGTGTGACCAAAATGACATTGTAGTTAGGAGTGTCCGAGCTGTGCTACCAGTCTACTTAAAGGCATGTAAAACATACAAAATTGCCTACCTTTCCTGGTTGGACGGTAGTTGGCTTTATTATATACAGGTATGTACATAAGCACGCAGAAGAGTATCATGGCCGCGCAAAAGAGACAGAACTTGACCAGGACCGACAATGTGGAGCGTCGGTCCCGGTCCTCCAGCGGGCCCGGTGACGTGTACGTCTTGTAGCGACGCTTCTCGCATCTACAAGATAAAATACAGGTTTACCGGGCGATAAATACAAAATTCTCCATGCTGGCCTAGGAGCGAAAGAAACACATAGAATGTGCCAGCTGCATTTCCTCCCGTCGTTACGTAATTATCTGTTTTTGTAAAATGTTAAGCTTGCTCTGCTCGCAATTCATATTAATCTGTTATTTTTGTAAAAGGTTAATCTCGCTTCGCTTCTTCTATGCTGGCCTGGGAGCGAAAGAAAAACATAGAATGTGCCAGCTGCATTTCCTCCCGGCCATGTTGTAAAAACCAGCTAAGGGATCGGAGGGTTTCTGTATATTGCAATTAAGGCGTAAGGTTGACAACCTGTCACTAAGGCAATATAAGATAAGAATATACTTTATTGCACACAAAGGACACAAGACAAAATAAAATAAAATTAAACAAATAGTAGTACAAATAGGCGGCCTTATTGCTAAGCAGCAATTTCTTCCAGGCAACCTCAGGGCACAGGAAAATAAAAGTACCTAATAATAATATACCTACAGATCTATCTTAAATAACCGTCAAAACTTTGTCAGACGTGGTGAAACTATCTTTGGTTAGGTCGTTTACGCTCTGCCTACCCCATACGAAATAAAGGCGTGATATGTATTTCTAAAATTAAGCTTGTTGTAGTAACAAGAAGAAAAATTGCGAATAACGGTGGCAACGGCAATTTTTCTTCCTGTAACTACAACGAGCTATGAATCGCTAATTTATAAGGTTCTAAATTATCTTAATTACTATAACTTGATTCTTCACTGGTTTTTTATTCACTGCGTTTTTTGTGAAATATGTTTTTTTATACACTAAAATTTAAACTTACGCGGTTATTTTCACTATAACTATGAGACAGTTAACGGGTTTCTTAACGGATTTAAATTATTTGAAGAGTTCCCGATATTTCGATGCTGTTACTAGCACCATGATCACGGATAGGTCTACTCATGTAAGGAACCCAATATAACATGATTATGAAAACTTGTTTCCAGAAAACATACAGAGTTCACAACAGTAAGAGCGTTTTCTTCCATGCTGGACTAGGAGAAATAGAAAAACATAGAATGTGCCAGCTGCATTTCCTCCCGAGCATGCTGTAAAAACCAGCTATGGAATCCAAGGGTTTCAGTATATTGCAATTCAGGCGATGAGCTAACAACAAAATAAATCGATCTTAAATAACCCCTCAAAACTTTGTCAGATATGGCGGAGCGACCTTTGTTTAGGGCGTTTACGCTCTGCCTACCCTATTAGGGATAAAGGCGCGATTATATGTATGTATTACCAGAAAACATACAGAGTTCAAAACAGTAAGAGCGTTTTTGCACCGCTACTTATTCGGTACGTATCCGAATTGGCTTTCCTAGTAAATGTATGACACAAGCTGTGCCGGCCATCAATATCCGGATTTTATGGAATTTTTACATACATACATATAATCACGCCTCTATCCCTAATGGGGTAGGAAGAGCGTAAACGACCTAAACATAGGCCGTTCCGTCGCGTCTGACAAAGTTTTGAGGGTTATTTAAGATAGATTTGTAGGTATATTGCTGTAGTGACAGGGTGTCAGCCCATCGCCTACATTGCAATATACTGAAACCCTCAGATCCCTTAGCTGGTTTTTACAGCATGCCCGGGAAGAAATGCAGCTGGCACATTCTATGTTTTCCTCTCGCTCCCAGTCCAGCATGGGAGAAATCGAAAAAAAGGTGGTAGAAATTCTGGAACGCCCTGCCGGTTGGAATTAAACGATCTCCATCGCAGGCAATTTTTAAGGAGCGAGTTAAGAAGCACTTTACTGAACTCGTATAGAATACATGATATATAGAATTACTTCTATGCTGGACTGGGAGAGATAGAAAAAACATAGAATGTTCCAGCTGCCCTTCCTCCCGGGCATGCTGTTGAAGTCAGCAAAAGGGACTCGAGGGTTACAGTGTATTGTAATTTAGGCGATGGGCTGACAACCTGTCACTATGGCAATACATATTACAATCTAAAATGCCCTCAATTATCGTCAGACGTGGCGAAAGCGCCTTTTACGAGGCGTTTAACGCTCTGCCTACCCCGTAAGGGATGAAGGCGTGATTTATGTATGTATGTATGTATAGAATACATGTTTACTATTCCTTTCTATATCATTTGTGTATCTGTCATTCCTTTTCATATCAATCTGAATTGTTTATTTCCTTTCCTCCATAATGTACTATCATCGTTCCCTTGGCCTTTTTTTTTTTTTTTTTTTTATATATATAGGCGAGCATTTGTCCGCCATCTCACCTGGTGGAAAGTGACGATGCGGACTATGTTGAAGCATACTCACCTATGTAGTGCCTATTCACTCTCGCCTTGAAAAGGCCCAGATTATATTGTTCCGGAAACAGATCCGCCGGCAGGGAGTTCCACTCCTTAGCGGTTCGCATTAAGAATGTGGAAGCGAACCGCTTCGTGCGAATTTGTGGTATATCCACGACATAAGGGTGGAACCTCTGTCCCCGCCTCGTGCTCCGGAGATGGAAAGGGGAGGGGGGTATAAGGTCATGAAGTGCTAACGCGCACGCCCTTATCCCATTATTTGTGGTCGGCGCAGTATGTTGTCTTCTTCCATTCATCCCTGTCAGCCGTCAGTTCGACATTAACACCTGTTTTCAACATATCATCTTTCACGCAGTCCATCCATCTTTTCTTTGGTCGTCCTCTCCCAACATATCCGTCCACATTCAAATTCATACATACATACAATCACGCCTTTCTCCCTCATTAGGGATTTACCCCATTGGGTAGGCAGAACGTAAACGACCTAAATAAAGGTTGTTTCGCCACGTCTGACAGTTTTGAGGGTTATTTAAGATATTATAGGTATAATGCTATAGTGACAGGTTTTCAGCCTATCGGCTAAATTGCAATATTCTGCCCTCGGATCCCTTAGCTGGTTTTTACAGCATGCCCGGGAGGAAATGCAGCTGGCACATTCGATGTTTTTCTCTCGCTCCCAGTCCAGCATAGAAGATTCAAATTCAATACCCATATACCTTTATGACTTTCATCCCTCCGCATTACATGTCCATACGACGCAAGCCGATTTCCTCTCATTTTATCTGTTATGGGCGCAACTTTCAAGCTTCCTCTTATGTACTGCATAATGTATGTATTAGTATATTATATATGGTATATAGTAGTTGATTATATATTATAATAATTTACGTAATTAATGTATATCATTCCCCTAGATTAGGAAGCCAACCCCGTGAGATACGGGACAAGGCTAGGGAGATGATGATGATATGTATTTTATGTACATACATACATATAATCACGCCTTTATCCCTAATGGGGTAGGCAGAGCGTAAACGACCTAAGCAAAGGTCGTTCCACCAGGTCTGACAAGTTTTGAGGATTATTACAGATGATCATGACGTATATTGCTTTAGTGACAGGTTGTCAGCCCATCGCCTAAAATTGCAATATACTATAACCCTCGAATCCATTAGCTGGTTTTTACAGCATGCCTGGGAGCAAATGCAGCTGGCACATTCTATGTTTTTCTTCTACTCCCAGTCCAGCATGGAAGTATTTTATGTAGATTTGTCTATATTAATTAGCTTTTAGTAAGATGCACTATCCCACATTATCTAAGGCATCATCTGTCATTATCGGAGGCAGTTAAACGGCCCTAGGTAGATGAGAATAGGTTTCACCTGTATGAGAGTATGGGGCTGTCATCGCTGTGGCTGCCGGAGGAATAGAACCGGTCCTCATCATCCCAGTGCCTTTCCCCAGCAGTTTCATCGGCCATGTGATTACACCTGAAGCAAATAAAAATACTTCTTATAACATAAGTATTATTTAATTAATTGATCAATTTAATTTAATTTAATATAAAATTTAAACTTAATCTAATTATATATGGACAAATAATTGCTAACATGACTGTGATGTAATTTGGTCTGAAATAAAACAATTTAATTTTTATTTATTTATTTATTTTATTTTTTATTTATTATCTTTAGCAATTTTATTTAATTTGTATTTTAGTTTATTTGGGAAAAGAAACAGTTATACAGCATAAGTTTTCAAACAGATAAAGTTATTTCTAAATGTGCAACCAACTAGTATTTACACATATTGCAATATTAAAGCTAAATATTTTTCAGCTAAGGGATCTGATACATACATACATATAATCACGCCTTTATCCCTAATGGCAGAGCGTAAATGACCCAAACAAAGGTCGTTTCGCCACATCTGACAAAGTTTTGAGGGTTATTTAGGATATAGATTTGTAGGTATATTGCTGTAGTGTATCCGCCTATCGCCTAAATTACAATATACTAAATCCCTTAGGTGGTTTTTACAGCATGCTCGGGAGGAAACGCAGCTGGAACATTCTATGTTTTTTTCTTGTTCCCAGGCCAGCATGGAAGAAATATAATAGATACTTCTTTTATCTTTAGCAATTTTATTTTATTTTAGTTTATTTGGGAAAGGAAACAGTTATACCTACAATGGGTGCTACAGCACAAGTTCTACAAACAGATAAAGTTATTTCTAAATGTACAACCAACTAGTATTTCCACATATTGCAATATTATCTGAAAAGCTTAAAGATAAATATTTTTCAGCTAAGGGATCTGATACATACATACATATAATCAAGTCTTTATCCCTAATGGGATAGGCAGAGCGTAAATGACGGAAACAAAGGTTGTTCCGCCACATATGTTTACACATGTGTTTTTATAAACGAGTGATTATATGTATGTATGTAATTCAAATCTAAAGTTAATGTAACAAAATATTTTTTTTATCATCCATAGTCTTTTTGTTAAATGAATTTAAAACACTAAATCTGCTACCGGTTATATGTTCTTGATTAGATAAATACTTTTTAGAGGGTATATTACAATTAGACCCAATTTCAAATGAAACACAATAAAAATAATGATAAGGGCCAGACTGCACAAATCAACAACAGAAAATACTGGCTTTATCTCCTATAACAGCAGTGCAAATAATAAACACATTTTTGTTTGTTTATGGAAATACTAATGACAACAAACTAAAAAATACAAAACAAAATTCTTCATTTAATAATATTTGCATTATGTCTTTATGACTGGAGTCTTCACTTAAGTTATTCCTGAGTTTAAAGACTATATCCCTACAAATTTATCTTAAATAACACTCAAAACTTTGTCAGATGTGGCGGAACAAACTTTTCTTTAGGTTGTTTACGCTCTGCCTACACCAATAGATTAATTATATTTGATTACATGTTTATTGGTTAATAATATTAGTATGAACACATTTATTTTTTATAAATGATGTGAAACTCAATCCGTCCCTCGTTCCTCGGGATTTGCAACTTATTTCTGCTTGTTAGCATATTGGTCTGCCAGCTTTTTTAAGCATTTCTCTAAAATTTTTTAATGAAAAATAAAATATAATGTTTATTTATTCATAATACAGTTAAATCCATCATAAAAAGTACCATATTCTGAAATTCACTGACCACTCCAAAAAAAAATCCTGGGCACTCACTTTTTTTAAGTCCCGGCGCCCCCTTTGCTTTGCTCCAACCAATTTTTATAAGTTCTTTTTCCGTAGTGCCTCAATGGTTATACAAACAGAGGGATATTTGTTAAGTTACTGAAGATACTATAAGAATTAATAATAAATTATGTTTTGTTATGTTCTCCCCTTTATTCTGATTAATAATATGCGAAATATGTTACGCAGTAAGTAGAACGAAACTTTATAAACATGATTGCTTCACATCCTAATTTCATTACGAAACGAAGTACCTTTAATAAATGGAAGATTCTTGGTTTTTAAATGCTGAATTCTATGAAGAAACACTTGTCTAGAACTCGTTAACATAATATAATGAAGTCACGAGATGGGATGACAACTTATAAGCGCTAATTGCACCTATTCTTATAAGAAACACGCAAAATATAAACACTACTAGCAAATTATCAAAGGTCACATAAATCAGCAGAATACTTACTATATCGACACCCTAAAGGATTTAAAATACTAAGAAGTTGTAATTTAGGAAGTTATTTCATAACTCTACTAATTACGTTAAGCTTACTATTAAATTATCGTATTTTATTTACAAAAAGAAACTTAACATCGCACACACTCACTCGATCGAACATTTTCAAAACAGTGCTGCCAGACTGTCGGTACAAATTCATCAAAAGATTTTTATAATGTTTTTAACTCATCGATTATTTGTAGAAAGTGGATTATTCAACGAATATTTTAAATATCCTATACACTGTCATCAAAATATCTATCGTGATAATTTTGCCACACATTCGGAACTACACATACTAACTTACTACGCGAAATTCATAAATATTTCGTACAATAATTTTTTTAAAATATCAAATTCGCAATTATAAACCAATAACAAGCAACATCGTCTACGATCCAATTCACGACTAAATAACCGGATATGTCAATATTTATTAATTATTGGAAAACACATTAGTCCATTTCTTTCCCTTATATGTAATTAAATAGATTAACTAATTATATGTAAAGTATTTTATATTGTGTAAACCATTAATTATTAATTGCCTGCTTTTTATGCTTTTATTAAACATAGCACAACGCATTTCTAAAACGGAGCGATTAATCTTATTTTTGACATTGACAGTGACTGTTGTATATCGTTTCAAAAATATTTCTGTTTCCGTGAAAATTCTAGTGGAAAATTCAGAATGACTTCGAAAACCCAAGTATTATCGCTTTACAGATCTCTAATGAGAGAATCTGGGAAGTTTGGTAATTACAATTTTAGGTAAGTTAAGTAATCTAACCTCAAAATCGCATATAGTAAATTTTACCATTTTTGGACCATTACACTTGAGAGATTTTGGTGTAATGGTGTACTAGGTAGACCTGAACGATGACTCTTCAGCCCTGAATAGAGCTACATAATACACAAATATATGTTAGCAGTTAATAATTATAACAATCAAGAGCATAGCTTGTCATTGGTCCAACATAGTCATGGCACCCGTTCGGTTTCTGCAGGCAAATTTGATGTACCCAAGGTTAGTAATTACTATGGAGATAGAACATTAAAGAAACGGCTACCATATATACTTAATAGTTTGCCTGAGGACATCAGACGGGAGCCTAACATTAATAGGTTCAGAAGATTATTAAAAATATGTCTGCTATCTTCATTAGATGATATAGATTAGTGAATATAAATTGATCTCATTAATTCTAACCTCTGATTTCATAATTATGTGATAAAAAATCTTATAATGTAAGCTGTAATTAGCATAGTTAGCTTAATAAGTTAAATAATTATTAAGATTATTGAGACTCGTCGATCTCTCAGAAAAACTGTTCATACAGTTTTGAGGGACTATTTATTAGTTCTTAAGATTTATGTAAATGTTTGTAATAAATAAACAATAAAAAACAAAAATACGTTATATACTTTTGTTTACAAACATTTGCTTTTATATTTATTTATTGTAATTTTCATAACCATATTCATATTATTTTATTTGCTTTATTTCAGGTCCTACGCTCTTAGAAGAGTGCGAGACGCCTTTAAGGAAAACAAGAGCCTCACTGATCCCAACATCGCAAGGAGAGAGATACAGTTTGCTAAAGAAAATTTGGAAATCATCAAAAGACAGGTAAGCTATAGAAATTTTTACCATAGTAAGTCTACTTTAAAAAAATTGTTTTCAACAAGAGATTCCTTATCCGAGGATTCCCCACCCTAAAGGGAAAGTCACAATAAGGGCCTAATGGGAGGTCGTGGTTCGAATCCCACCACTTACCAATGTGTTTTTCAATATTCGAATTTTCATATTAAGATTTGTAAGTACATTGCTGTAGTGACAGGTTGTCAGCCGATCACCTACATTACTATATACTGAAACCTTACACCCATTAGCTGGCCTTTACAACATGCCCGTGAGGAAAAGAGCTGGCACATTCTATGTTTTTCTCTCGCTCCCTGGCCAGCATGGAAGTATATTAAATCACAATTTAAATCAAATAATTTAATCATGCCAACCCTGTAAGGTATAACTTCAGGTGAGGTAGCAATGTTTTGAATGTTTTTCATAAATAATGTTTTCCATTTCAGGTGATCATTGGAAATATGTATGGAACAGACAAGCTTGTTATTGAAAATATGCAGTAAAAAATACATACATACATCACAATTAGTAATTACTTCCATCACAAAACAGCTAAAGGACAACCATGCTTGACCACAGACAAAGAACTCCTTATTCACATTAATAGTTTAAAAACTCTAGAAAAACACGCTTTTATACATACATACATATAATCACGCCTTTATTCCTAATAGGGTAGGCAGAGCGTAAACAACCTAAACAAAGGTTGTTCCGTCACATCTAACAATGTTTTGAGGGTTATTTTAAGATAGATTTGTAGGTATATTGCTGTAGTGACAGGTTGTCAGCCCATCGCCTAAATTACAATATTCTGAAACCCTCGGATCCCTTAGCTGGTTTTACAGCATGCTCGGGAGGATATGCAGCTGGCCCATTCTATGATTTTCTCTCGCTCCCAGGCCAGCATAGAAGAACTATTACACTTTTATAAATGCACGTAAAAACCAATCGTGGTCACAGTTTCTTACAAGACCTTTCTAACAAGTCCAAACACAAATATGATACAATATTCCATCAGGGAAGCTAGTGCCTATCTTCCGGCTTCGTCATCAGAGCTTGGAACCTAATCGTGGTCAAAGTTCATTACAAGACTTTCTAACAAGTCCAAACACAGCTTTGATACTATGTTCCATCATGAAGTTCCAGTTCAAATCTTCCGGCTCCATCATCAGATCAGTTTGACAGTACCATATTATTGTATTTTCATCAGAACTACATGCAGCTGTCAATTTTCTTGACGCTACGATCCTTGGAAGATTTTTACATACAGTTAAACTTAATAAAAGCGTGTTAAAAAACAACATATTTCTCCGGCTGTAAAATGTAGTGAATCAGTGTGAATATACCTTTATAATGGCAAAGAATTTCAAAAATAAGTTTGTCATAAACTTACATAGATACAAATGTTTCCTTCACTACATAGTATAAAACAAAGTCGCGTTCTCTGTCCCTATATCCCTATGTATGCTTAGATCTTTAAAACTTCGCAACGGATTTTGATGCGGTTTCCTTTAATGGATAGAGTGATTGAAGTGGAAGGTTGTTATGTATAATACATGCACAATATAGCAGAGAGACACTGATGATTTCCGTGCGAAACCGGGGCGGGTCGCTAGTTTTAAAATATAACACTCTATCACTCTATCCATTAAAAGAATCCACATTAAAATCCGTTGCGTAGTTTTAAAGATTTAAGCATGCATAGGGATATAGGGACAGAGAAAGCGACTTTGTTTTATACTATGTAGTGATATTAGTATAGATAAAGCTATGTATGCTGTGATTACACCTATCTGATTTAAAAAAACTGTAGGCTGTCTAGAAATAGATTTTTAGATAATTTAGGACTTGAATATATATATATAAATAACACTGTTGCATTTTGTTTATCTGTATTTAATTGTATACGTATAATAGTTGTAAATAAACATGTAAAAATCTCTAAAGTTGTTTTTTTATGTGCCTTTATTACATACGTACATACATACATACATAAAATCACGCCTTTATCCCTTACGAGGTAGGCAGAGCGTCAAACTCCTCGTAAAAGGCTTTTTGCGCCACGTCTGCTATAGTGACAGGTTGTCAGCCCATCGCCTAAATTACAATACACTGTAACCCTCGAGTCCCTTTTGCTGACTTCTACAGTATGCCCGGGAGGAAGGGCAGCTGGAACATTCTATGTTTTTCTATCTCTCCCAGTCCAGCATGGAAGAATTATATGTGTTACATACGTACATACATATAATGACGCCTTTATCCCTAATGGGGTAGGCAGAGCGTAAACGACCTAAACAAAGGTCGTTCTGCTCCTCTAACAAAGTTTTGAGTAAGTATATTGCTGTAGAGACAGGTTGTCAGCCTATCGCCTAAATTGCAATATACTGAAATCCTCGGATCCCTTGGCTGGTTTTTACAGCATGCCCGGGAGCTGCATGAGCATACATATAATCACGCCTTTATCCCTAATGGGGTAGGCAGAGCGCAAACGACCTAAACATAGGTTATTCCGCCACGTCTGACAAAGTTTTGAGGGTTATTTAAGATAGATTTGTAGGTATATTGCTGTAGTGACAGGTTGTCAGCCCATCGCCTAAATCACAATATACCGAAACCCTCGGATACCTTAGCTGGTTTTTACAGCATGCTCGGGAGGAAATGCAGCTGGCACATTCTATGTTTTTCTCTTGCTCCCAGGCCGGCATTGAAGAAGTGCTTATATTTTAGTTATTAAATCAAATATATGTACCAGCTTCCAAACTAGTTTAGAATTAGGGCGATTTTCATAGTAATACACATTTTACTAGCCTTTAAAGTTCTGCCTACCCAGTTAGACAATGTGCTTGATTTTACATTTTATCTATTGTCATTTGTTTATTTTTGTGATCCATTGAATATACCTATTTGGCTTTGATATGATTCACACGCAACACCTAGCAAAAAATCAAATTTTGTTTTAGGGTTCCTTAAATAACGATGCCTTCCGTATATTGATGAAGCTGACTCGCTATTGCAGTGCTAAAGAAATGTTAATTAATAATATGTGCTATAAATATATAAATGCTGCTAATGCAGGAGTGGCCGACTTTTTTGCCATCCTCCGCCAGCGCACTGCATCCTTCTGGAACAGACTCCAGGAGAGCCGGAACTCCATCCTTCGCAATGTTGTCGAAGATTTTGATAACATCTTCTGTCGATATTGGTCGAAAATTCATCTGGTGTCGAACGACAAGTAATGTATGTTAATTATGATAACTTTTTATTTTATTTTTATTATTATTTATTACTTTTTTGTATTTTAATTTAATTTAATTTTGTATGGGCCTCTTCTCTTCTTCTTGCTGAACTGCCTGAAATAAAGATATAATTATTATTGTTCTTAAATTTTAAGTCTCCGAAGAGGTAAGTTTTGCACGGGCCGGAGCCAAGTGCTAATGTGTATCTAATGATAGGAATTTTCGGACTATTCTGCAAGTATTAAGAATTACTGCCTTCTGTAGTAGTATGAGTGTGGAGGTGTTCATTTTTAGTATTTGGAGACTGGTATGTAGGGTTTTTGGAATTACTCCTGTAGTGGAAACAATTATTGGGACCGTTCTGACTGAGGTAACCTGCCATTGTTTCTTGATTTCAATGGATAATTCTGTATATTTTGCAATTTTTTCAGTGTGTGTGGTTAATCAATTGTTATTATTATTATTAAATACGGATCGCGTGTAATGCTGTTTGTCGGAAAAGTAGGTTAGACTTTAGTATGACGACAAATTCTGCCAAAATATATGCCGCGCCGCTGCAGCTTCAGTGCGGTACATCTCAAACATTTTCGTACAAAGAATCATTTGTCGTGCAGTGCCGCGCCGCGCCGCTCCGCTGCAGCTACGTCCTAGTGCGGTCTAACCTTTAAGCTCCTTCTTCTTCTTCTTCTGTCGAGTGGGTATCGAGTCTATCGACCCGATGAACCCTGGTGTCAGAGTTTTTAAACCGCCTAGTAGCACAACTATCTGGCCTCTGACATGGTTTGAGTAACGACCACTATCAAAGACAGCGACCGGGACCGACGGCTTAATGTGCCCTCCGAAGCACGAAATCTTTTTTCTTTTTCAGACAATCAGGTGATTCAGCCTGCAATGTCCTTACCAAAATGAGGAAAAATTCACAAAGTGCTAAATTCTCAAATATCAACTTTGTGTTTCCCCCCTGGGAATCGAACCCAGGAGCTCCGGATCAGGAGTCCATGGCACTAGCCACTAGACCACGGAGGCAGTTAGTTAAGCTCCTAACTGGCGAACTTATCTCTACTACTTTACAAAGAGTACTTATTCTCTTCTTTAACCCGTAATCAATTCATCAATTGTTTTTATAGTAAAATCTCTACTCTATGAATATGCCCTTACATTAAAATGAAGCCATGAAGCTCATACACTACACAATACACATACATTCACACTTATACGCACACTTAGCCTACCTTATGTTTATTGTTTGTTTGTTTGTTTGTTTACTACCCTATTATGTAAATTTAATAATTATGATGAACTCTGTTATTGGCTATATAAGTTTTTAAGATTACTGTTTGTAATAGTGAAATAATTGCTGTTGGGTTCACAATAAAGAAAATTAAATTAAATTTAAATTTCTAGCCAACCCAAGCATAGTATTTTTTGGACTCTTGAAGCTTAGAAATCAGATTACCCAAAGAGCAAATAATCATTATCATCTTGAAGAAAATTCAACACCTGTAGAATTTTAGGACTGAAAGGTTGAAGCCAATTGCTTTAGTGATACATACATATAATCACGCCTTTATCTCTAATGGGGTAGGCAGAGCGTAAACGACCTAAACAAAGGTCGTTCCGCCACGTCTGACAAAGTTTTGAGCGTTATTTATGATAGATTTGTAGGTATATTGTTGTACTGACCAGTTGACAGCCCATCGCCTAAATTGCAATATACACAAACCCTCGGATCTCTTAGCTGGTTTTTACAGCATGCCCGGGAGGAAATGCAGCTAGCACATTCTCTGTTTTTCTCTCGCTTCCAGTCCAGCATGGTTTAGTGACGATGGTTGGAAAAACGGTAGCTACGCACCTGGTCGGGAGTTGTGACCAGGGGACCGAAATGCAACTGAATGTTTGGAACTTGTATATATGCAGATCGCTGAGAAAACTTCGATACAGCGTTTCAGAACTTGTGTTTTATGGTGTGGCGCCATCTGTCGCCTATACAGATTTATCCAAGATGAAAAAGTTTTGGAATCAAACTCCCATGGCTACGGAACCAAAACAAAATAACTGAGTTCGTCGTCCGGCACGCTCTTGACCATTTATTTTTTTAACAGCACACGATTGTAAAAACGTGAAATGAAGTGAACAACATTTTGGAAAAAAGACGTGTAAACTTGCAAACCTTCGATTTTCCCTTTGTTTAATCATTGCGTGAAATGAAGTGTTTATTGCTATAGTGATAAGGTTGAAAATAGGCGCGATTTTCCTCTTAAACACCGGATATACATTGTTTGTTTACTTTTTCCAACTGTTTTACAATTCTAAGAGCGTACAGGCAACCGGAAAAATGTGCTTTTCAAAAAAATAACGGAAAGTAAATGATTTATCCGAGAGTGTTTCCAGACTCAAAATATGTCTTACGATGTTCGGTAATGCTTTATCCATCTATTAGGACAGCTGTGGTTCTCAGATTTCGACTAAATAAGCACTCTCAACTAAATTACCTACATTTTTTATAGAAAAAAAAACTAGACAGAAGCTCCCTCTATAGGTGAGAAGGGGTAGTATCTCTGCCCGCCAGAACATAAGCGCTCCAAGCGGCAGGTAGTTATACTAATAATTATTGATTTGGTGCGGTCGGTTCTTGGCCATAGATGGCGCTTATCGGATTCTATAAAGGTTAGACCTGACCTGACACTGGAACGTAGCTGCAGCAGAGTGGTGCGACAAATGATTCTTTATATGAAAATGTATGAGAGGTACCGCACTGAAGCGTCACTGAAGTTGCAGCGGAGCAATGGGGCGTGGCAATGTCAGTTCATACATTTTGATAGATATTGTCGCGCAGTGTCGCGTGGCTGCAGTGCCGAGTCGCGCCGCGCCGCTCCGCTCCTTTGCAGCTACGTCATTGTGCGGTCTTACCTTTACTTTTTAATCATATCGACCGATAATTAGATCAATAAGAATTTAAACTGATTTATATTCAATTAAATTCAATTTCAATTCAATACATATTACAATCTAAAATTGCCCTCATTTTTTGTCAGACGTGGCGAAAGCGCCTTTTACGAGGCGGTAAACGTCTGCCTACCCCGTAAGGAATAAAGGCGTGATTTATGTATGTATGTATGTATGTTATATTCAAGAAATAGCCGTTACAGTTTGATATTCATCGATCCAGTCTACCAAGATATATTTCCTGAAATGTCTAAGATGTAGGTAAAATGTACACGAAATAACGAAGTACATACATACATATAATCACGCCTTTATCCCTTTTGGGGTAGGCAGAGCGTAAAGGGCCTAAACAGAGGTCGGTACGCCACGTCAGAAAAAGTTTTGAGGATTATTTCAGATAGATTTGTAGGTATTTTGCTGTAGTGACAGGTCGTCAGCCTATCGCCTAAATTTCAATATACAGAAACCCTCGGATCCCTTAGCTGGTTATTACAGCATGGCCAGGAGTAAATGCAGCTAGCATTTCTATGTTTTTCTCTCGCTCCCAGGCCACCTTGGAAGAAGTATTTTCTTCCAAATCACTTTTCAACCCGACTGTACACCGTATCAAACCTAAACACGGTAACTCTCAACAGTCTCTTTCATTTCGACTCTTGGCGTCCGTTAATCTGGTTCATTCAAATATGTATTGAATACGATTTGTAATATTTTCGAAATCATCCAAATAATCAGAATGTTTGTCGTTGGTATTGCTTTGAGTTTGGTGGTTATGGCCCGTGCTGGACCTGCGACTGAAATGGCCGCTTATAAAGGACAGTGTAAGTACAATTTTACATACATATAATCACGCCTTTATCCCTTATGGGGTAGGCAGAGCGTAAACGACCTAAACTAAGATCGTTCCGCTACGTCTGACAAAGTTTCGAGGGTGATTTAAGATAGATTTGTAGGTATATTGCTGTAGTTACAGGTTGTCAGCCCATCGCCTAAATTACAATATACTGAATCCCTCGAATGCCTGAGCTGGTTTTTACAGCATACATACATATAATCACGCCTTTATCCCTAATGGTATAGGCAGAGCGTAAACGACCTAAACAAAGATTGTTCCGCTACGTCTGACAAAGTCTCGAGGGTTATTTAAGATAGATACATACATACATACATATATTCACGCCTGTATCCCTAATGGGGTAGGCAGAGCGTAAACGACCTAAACAAAGGTGTCCCGCCACGTCTGACAAAGTTTTGAGGGTAATTTAAGATAGATTTGTAGGTATATTGCTCAAGTTACAGGTTGTCAGCCCATCTAAATTTCAAATGTACTGAAACCCTTCGGACCTTAGCTGGTTTTTACAGCATGCCCGGGACGTAATGCAGCTGGCGCATTCTATGTTTTTCTCTCGCTCCCAGGCCAGTATGGGAGATTTATTTTTGGTTGGATTCTGTTAAAATTTTACCCACACTTAGTTATCCACAACTCTTTTAGCACGCTTAAATTTTAAGATTACTTTTTGTAGTATTTTCTGGTGTTAGTTTTAAAGGTAAGACCGCACTAGAACGTAGCTGCAGCGGAGCGGCGCGACAAATGATTCTTTGTATGAAAATGTATGAGAGATACCGCACTGAAGCAGCACTGGAGCTGCAGCGGAGCGGCGTCATAATGTCAGGTTCATCCATTTTGACAGATTTCGCTGCGCAGTGTCGTGCCGCGCCGCGCCTTTCGCTCCGCTGCAGCTACGCCAAAGTGCGGTCTAACCTTAAAACTTTTACTTACGTTTATTTTTCCAATACTTGTCCAGTCTGCACGGATCCCAGGACGATGAGGAAGCACGCAGCTTATACGGAGTGGGCTGATGCGTACTCCTGCACCAGGCATAGATGCCAGCCAGGCGGGAGGAACCTTGCCATTTACACCGTCGGGTAAGCGTCCAGATACCCTCGACAAACTGCGCAAGGTTTTTTTGGGGGCTATTGTAATAGGTATAAGTTTATTGAAAATAATAATAAATAATGAACATAGATGCCGCTATATCAAGATACGATCATGCCTTTATCCCTAATGGAGTTTTGAGGGTTATTTTAGATATATTGGTAGGTAAACTGCTGTAGTGAAAGGTTGTCGGTCCGTCGCCTAAATTACAATATTACGAAATCCCTCAGCTGGTTTTTACAGCTTGCCCGGGTGGAAATGCAGCTGGCACAAGCTTTGTTTTTCTCTTGCTCCCAGGTTAGCAATCATATGTATGTATGTATGTATTCCTGCACGAAGTGGGCTGATGCTTACTTCGATAATAGGCCTAGATGCTAACCGGACGGGAGAAATCTACTACGCTGTTAGTATTTAGATACAAGTTTATTTACTACTTTCTTCCATGCTGGACTGGGAGAGATAGAAAAACATAGAATGTTCCAGCTGCCCTTCCTCCCGGGCATGCTGTAGAAGTCAGCAAAAGGGACTCGAGGGTTACAGTGTATTGTAATTTAGGCGATGGGCTGACAACCTGTCACTATAGCAATACACATTACAATCTAAAATTGCCGTCAATTTTTGTCAGACGTGGCGAAAGCGCCTTTTACGATGAGTTTGACGCTCTGCCTACCCCGTAAGGGATAAAGGCGTGATTTTATGTATGTATATGTTATTTACTACTAATTACTAAGGTCTTAGTTTGCGTGCTATCGGGCACAAATGTCTACGGCGAATGTCACGGTTTTTTTAAGAATGGACCTATTTGTACCATGCTGCTAAGTGTATATATTGCGTCAGGGAGTTGCAACACGCAATTTTCACCCTTAAATGAAAGTGGCAACTCCTAAGGGCGCCCACTAGGGCTCGAACCATGGCGTTGCCTTGGGAATTCCTTATTGGAGAGAATCTACGCGGTCGGTACGTGCCGGTATCGCCCAAAGTGGGGAGCAAAGGAGGAACCCCGCCGGCGGGGTCCACGGTTGCTGGCAGAGCTTGTGTTGAGTGTGGCTTGACTTGCGTTGGCAGCATTAATTGCACGAGTAATTGGGTCTTTGCCGTACCTTGGTCTTCGTTTGTAATGAGTCGTAGGTTGGGGCCACGGGGTTGCGCGGCAAAAACCACTTCGTAGTTAGAACTGCAGGCTGATAAAAACATTATTTTTAATTCAGGTGCAAGAGGGTAGAAGCCCCGGAATCAGCCATCGAATGCGAGGAGGTGGTTGAAGATACCAACATGCAGTTCCCGTACTGCTGCACCAGGCTAAGGTAAGTCGCTTCACGTCGTTCACTTGAAAACTTCGACAGCTGGATTGGCCACTAACCTGGCAAAAGTCTGGTCTAAGAATATAGAATTGGGTCTGGTTTCCCTCCTTGAGCCATATTGTATGGAAATGGCATGCAAATGTCACTCTTTCGTATGCGTATTTCGATTCGAGTGATTCAAAAATACGAAAAGTGATTCAAAAATGCGGCTTCTGGGTAGTGGAGGTTTAATAATTGACATTCTGTCACAGAACATATAATAGTACTACATATTCTGTGTAAAAACCAGTATCTTTCTTCAATCCCCTAAATTTGGTTGCCATCCCCTTGAAATAAGAGAGAAGGCTAAGGAGGAAGGAGATGAGGTTTTTTAAATTCAGGGTTATTAAAGGGGATATTCCCCTATTTACTTATAACTACGCATTTATCCCTAATGGGGTAGGCAGAGCGTAAACAACCTAAGCAAAGGACGTTCCGCCACGTCTAACAAAGTTTTAAGGGTTATTCAAGATGTATTTGTTGGTACATTGCTGTAGTGGATAGGGCCGCTGCCTCCTAAGCGGGAGGTCGTGGTTCGAACCCCACCACGTACCAATGTGTTTTTCGGTTTTCGAATTTCATATGTACGTTTATTCGGTGCTTTTTCCGTGCTTCGGAAGGCACGTTAAGCCGTTGGTCCCGGTTAATATTGTTTAATACCGTAGATATTAGTCGTTAAGCCATATCAGAGGCCAGTGCTAAGCATTGGCGGCTTGAAAACTCTGACCTAATCTAGGATTGGGTCTAGTTTCCCTTCTGGGTTGCGGAGGTCAGATGGCAGTCGCTCTGTGTAAAAACCAGTACCCTCGTTCAATCCCCTAGATTAGGAAGCCGACCCCGTGAGATACGGGATAAGGCTAGGGAGAAGAAGAGAAGAGATTGCTGTAGTGACAGGTTGTCAGCCTATCGCCTAAATTGCAATGTACAGAAACCCTCGGATCACTTATCTGGTTTCTACTGCATGCCCGGGAAGAAATGCAGCTGGCACATTTTATGTTTTTCTCTCGCTCCCATTCCAGCATGGGAGAACATACCCCCTTTCTATGACACCTAACTAATCTATTTGTGTGATTACCAGGTGTCTAGTGGTGGTCCGAGGTGAGGTGTGGACCAGAGTCCTGGGACAGCCGTGGGAGACCCTGCCAGCAGCACCCTGGAGTCACATGTACAAGATGAAGAAGCCACCGCCATCTGACGGAACTTTCACGCCGAAGTAAGTTTAGTTTATTTAACTCTCTGCGAGCATTGGCGCTCTCACTCGTTAAAAAATAATAACAATGGCATTTTCAAAACTTTTCTCTGTCACTTCCTTAGATTTGGACCTAAGGATTTTTTTTAGAAGTAATGTATTAAGGAGAAAATAGTACCCTGGAGTTATTATCGAATTTTCCGCCAAAAGTGGCCGTTTTTAGCAATAATTTCGATAGTAACTGCCCGGTACTATTTGCTTCTCAATTCATCACTTTTAAAAAATCCTTAGGTCTTAATCTAAGGAAGTGACAGAGAAAAGTTTTAATAATGACTATATTTTGCGAGTTATGATTTTTAAAGAGTGAGGGCGCCACCGCTCGGTATAAACGCTCTGGGTGGTAGCAGAGCAAAGGCGCCCTCATAAGTAATAAATTAATTGTGTCTATATTACAATCATTTTCATGATGAGTTTACGTTTCGCGAAAATCGGAAATAATTCTTCATTTTATAACCCATAATATCATAATTCATAACATAACTTATAATTAGTATCTAAGTTTTGTATTACGAATGTGCTTAAAGTGGTCACTTTTAACATATTTGTATGCTTAGTTTGAATTGGAAAATTATTTGTGATTTCCGCCTAACATAGAATAATCATGAAAATAATTGTATTTTAGAGACAATTAATTTCAAACAGATGGCGCCACTTTCGTGCTACTTTGCGCCTCTTAAAAATATTCTTTAGTAGTACAGTTTGAATAATGATCGTCCCATCAACAGAACAGAAGAGGGCCCGGTGTACGAGCTCCAAGTGGCTGACAACGAGCGAGAGGCGCCACCCACGGACGCCCAGGTCCTCAGGACTGGGAAGAAGCTTGACACACCAGAGTGCAACGATGCAGTCGCCAGAGCTGCGCCTGCCCCTGCCCCTGATATAGTCGTAAGTATAGGTCGTCGGTCCCGGTCGTGACACAAACTATGACATCTGTCTGTTAGTTGTTCTTTGAGGCGGTTTAAAAAATTCTGACATCAAGGTTTTTTGGGTCCGTTCACTCAACAACAGATTCGGTGGAAAATAATGTATTTAACGCCATCTATGAGAGGCGTACCAATCCATAATATACTAGCGCTGCCTATTGTCGAGTAGCAGTTATTACTCGTAAATTGGTCTAGCTATGGAAATTAGTTTGTAAAATTAAATTACGAAGGGTTTTTGAGTACGAATTGTATTAGCATTAAATTCCTTCATGATAATATAATTTCTGCGTGCTACTCTGTTTCTTTAAAGGCAACACAAACCCGAGAAACTGGCAGCCGGCACTAGCCGGCACTACCACTAGGTATCACAAATTATTTTATACCTGAAGATAAAAATATCACTTTTCAATAACACGCTTAGGAATGATCTAATTCAAAAATGTTTCTATAACTTAAATGAGTTTTTTGGTACTGAACTATTTTATTAATATTTTTATAAATTATATTACATAAAGTTTAAAAACCTTGTGTTAAGTAGTAGGTATTTATGTAGTAGGTAGGTAAATATTTAATGTAGGATACAAGTATCTCATTGTTATTTTGTAAGTAGTCTCCATAGGGTAAATATAGGATAGTGTTACCAATAATAGTGTTACTTTCATTATAAGATTTATGTAAATATTACTATGTCCTGACAGCGTTGATGTTGATCTAAGGGCCGTATTGGTAAACAGTACTTGAGACTGACAGCTAATTTGAGTTCGTATCAGAACTGTCATTTCAGTACATTATACATACATACATACATATAATCACGCCTTTATCCCTAACGGGGTAGGCAGAGCGCAAACGACCCAAACAAAGGTCGTCCCGCCACGTCTGACAAAATTTTGAGGGTTATTTAAGATAGAATTCTAGGTATATTGCTGTAGTGACAGGTTGTCAGCCCATCGCCTAAATTACAATATACTGAAACCCTCGGATCCCTTAGCTAGATTTTACAGCATGCCCGGGAGGAAATGCAGCTGGCACATTCTATGTTTTTCTCTCGCTCCCAGACCAGCATGGAAGTAAGTACAGGAAGTAAGTAAGTCAGTACATTATGGCCTGTCAAATCCATACTTAATATTGCTCTCAATCTTGAGATCACTTTATAAATACGAGCCTAAGAATGTTATACACACACTATCACAATACTGCAGCACACATGTTCATATTGTGTAAACTACTTTGATTTATCTGTTTGTTTTATTGTAACTGTGTTTTTAAATTTGCGAAATGTACATGTGTTTTGTAGAAATATGAATAAAACGCTTTATGTATCTATCTATCTTATACCATAAGACCTATTTGTACAACAAAAAAGCAAATACATATATTGAGTATTGCGTATGTCTTATATACCGGGCAGCCTTTCTCCGTTAATTTTTATTTTTGTTTATTTAGGAAAAGAAACAGTTATACAATGGGTAGTACAGCATAAGTATTACAGAGAATTATAGTTAAATGTACATCCAACTAGTATTTCCACATATTACAATTAATTAACCTCCGGCAACGGCGGAACTATGTAGGATTTAGTTTACATACATACATAAAATCACGCCTTTATCCCTTACGGGGTAGGCAGAGCGTCAAACTCCTCGTAAAAGGCGCTTTCGCCACGTCTGACAAAAATTGAGGGCAATTTTAGATTGTAATGTGTATTGCTATAGTGACAGGTTGTCAGCCCATCGCCTAAATTACAATACACTGTAACCCTCGAGTCCCTTTTGCTGACTTCTACAGCATGCCCGGGAGGAAGGGCAGCTGGATCATTCTATGTTTTTCTATCTCTCCCAGTCCAGCATGGAAAAAATATTTATATATAATAATATTTATTTATATATAAATAATATTTAAATATTTAGTTTTATTAATCTAATTACGTTTCGTTCCAGATAGCATTATCCACTGGATCTGATAAGGAGACGAGCAGGAAGAAGGAGGAACCGAGGTAACATAGCTGCAGGCTTTGTAGTTCCTATTAATACCGGGTGTAAGGGACAGCATCCCACAAATGGATAGCCTTGCTCAGTCAACGACACTTAACAGAACAACTTTCACCAGGAAGTTCTTTTAGAAAGTAAAAGAAAAATGACTTGCCATACATTTTGTATGGACAAGCCAATTTTTTTTTCATTTCCGGGTGAACGTTGTGCAGTGTCGTTAACTCAACAATCAGTTTGTGGGGTTCTGTCCCTTACACCCGGTTCATTTGTCAGATATTGTGATTGTGACAGATATAAACAGTTTTTCGTTTCGAGCATATTATTATTGAAGGACGGAGGATTTTCAGATCAATTTTAATGTAATTCACAAAATTAGCTTAGGTTAGGTTAGATAGATAAATTCTTCATTGCGCATAATCCGTACAGTTTGGACAAGTTTATAAATAACCAAGTGCGCAAAGCCGGCCTTATCGCCTCAAGCGATCTCTTCCAGACAACCCTGCTTATAAGAAAAATAAAAAATATATAGCAAGTATCAAGTAGACTTGCTATATATTTCTTTTTCTTTCTTGGGCACACTAAAAAACCTTCAACACTACATATACACATCAAGATCTACTTAAACATAGTAAATACTAATATACATAGACAATCGAAACGACGACGAATATAAATAAATAGATAGGTTAGGTTAGTTTACTACGAAATATTATAAATACAATACTTTCTGAATTCTTGTTTACATATTTTTGGGCGTTCTGTTAAAACCTGTTCCTGGCTATTATAGACTTCTTTTTTATTTTACAGACACAAACGCAGAGGTACGCCATCGAACAGTTTCTTCGAGGAAGGAGACCTCGCTGAACCCCGGAATGAAGAAATAGATGACACTGTCACGGAGAAAGAAAAGGTATGTGGTCTTATTTGCAATCAGCCACGCCACCAGGGTTCATCAGGTCGAGCGACTTGAACCAACACGACAGAAGAAGCCACGCTTTTTTCATAAAACCGAAATCGCTGTACATATAATCACACTTTTACCTTTAGCCCCAACGCCTCCGTGGTGTACTGGTCCTGGGTTTGATTCACAGGGGAACACAAAGTTGATACATATATATATACATATAGTCACGCCTTTATCCTTAATGAGGAAAACGACCTAAACAAAGGTCGTTCCGCCACGTCTGACAAAGTTTTGAGGGTTTTAAGAAAGAAGATTCTAATTTGAGCGTTGCCTACAAATCTATCTTAAGATATATCTCACGTTAAGATACATTGTCTTATCTTAAGATAGATATATCTTACCTTAAGATAGATTATTTTATCTTAAGATAGATTTGTAGGTATTTTTACAGCATGCCCGGAAGGGAGAGGAAGCTAGCACATTATCTGTTTTTCTCTCGCTCACTGTAAGCATGGAAGAGAAGTGAAACTACGTTTGAACATATTATTATTATTTATTTCACATATAAAAGATTCTATAGACATCAAATTCTTAGTACCATTAAACCTTAAAAAGGTTTGTGTTGGCACTGCACAATATATATGGAATATAATATGGGATATCACATTTTTTTTGCCATCCAGTCAACGCGCCTATTTTTAATGTGAATGTATTATTTCATACATACATACATATAATCACGCCTTCATCCCTAATGGGGTAGGCAGAGCGTAAACGACCTAAACGAAGGTCATTTCGCGACGTCTAACAAAGGTTTGAGGGTTATTTAAGATACATTTGTAGGTATATTGCTTTAGTGACAGGGTCGGTAGACTCGATACCCACTCGAAGGAAGAAGGAAGAAGTGACAGGTTGTCAGCCCATCGCCTAAATTGCAATATACTGAAACCCTCGAAACCCTTAGCTGGTTATAACAGCATGCCCGGGAGGAAATGCAGCTGGCACATTCTATGTTTTTCTCTCGCTCCCAGTCCAGCATGGTAATAAAAAAAAATATTCTTTCATACACATTGTATATCCTAGGTATATCCATAATTGTTACACATATTTTATATCATTATGTCATGTCATGACGAAATGGAAGCGATTCCCACTGCGATACAGTGCAAACTAGTGCAGTGAGTTTCACAACTTTTTCTTGTGGCCTTTTTAAACCACCTAAATTGTACCTTTAATATAATTTGGCAAGATGTTTGTACAATAAACTAGGTACTTTTTATTTTATTTATTTATTTTGTTACAGATAGCGGAACCGCAGTCCGAAGAGCGATCCTATGGAAACTACTACGTGCCTGAGAAACAAGTTAAATCGGTAAGAACTCATCATCTCCCCGACGCCTTATCCCATCGGCTACTTAATCTAGGTGTTTTATCACTAAATGACGAAAAGTGTTATTCATACTGATCAATCACTCACTCACTTGTTTGTTTAGCGGAGGTGTAAGACCTCTACGTTTCGATTCTTTACGAGTCTTCTTCATGGAGAGTGAAAATCACACACCACCGCACCGAACCCTGGTGTCAGAGTTTTTAAACCACCTAGTAATACAACTATCAGGCCTCTGACATGGTTTGAGTAACGACAACTATCAAACAGCTACCGTGAGCGACGTCTTAACGTGCCCTCCGAAGCACGAAATCTTTATCTTTTTCGGACAATCAGGTGATTCAGTCTGCAATGTCCTAACCAAACTGGGGAAAAATTCACAAAGTGATAAATTCTCAAATATCGACTTTGTGTTTCCCCCCTGGGAATCGAACCCAGGACCTCCGGATCAGGAGTCCATGACACTAGCCAATAGATCACGGAGGCAGCTACTAGACCACGAAAGCAGAGTCGAAACGTTGAGGTCTATCACCTACGTTTAACAAACGAAGTGAGTAGTCGTTGGTAATCTAGCGGATTGAACATAGTGTACTGGTTTCCACACCCAGCGACTGCCAACTGACCTCCACAACCCAGAAGGGAAACCAGACCCAATAATAGATTAGGCTTTTGCCGGGTTAGTGGGCAACCCAGCTGTCAGAGTTTTCAAGCCGCCAATACTAAGCAATGGCCTCTGATAAGGCTTAACGACTAATATCTACGATATTATCCGGAACCAACGGCTTAACGTGCCTTCCGAAGCACAGAAACGCTCGAGTTGTTATATCACTACCGGTCACCCATCCGTGGCCTGGCCATCGAAGTGAATAAATAAGCACTAATTATTTGACCAAAGAACATATGATTACGCCTTTATCCTAATGGGGTAGGCAGAGCGTAAACGACCCAAACCAAGGTCGGTCCGCCACGTCTGACAAAGTTTTGATAGATTTGTAGGTATATTGCTTCAGTGACAGGTTATATATTTTAATAACCCTAATTTTAATAAGCCTAATTTGCAATATACAAAAACCCTCGGATCCCTTAGCCAGCTAGAATGCCAGAAGGAAATGCAGATGGCATATTCTATGTTTTTCTCTCATTCCCAGTCCAGCATGTTCCTTACACCCGGTAGATTTAGTTGTGCACTCTCCTAATTGATAGCAATTTGAATTGTATTGTTATGAATATATATAACTTCCTTGCTGGCCTGGGAGCGAGAGAAAAACATAGAATGTGCCAGCTGCATTTCCTCCCGGGCATGCTGTAAAAACAAACTATGGGATCCGAGGGTTTCAGTATATGGCAAACTAGGCGATGGGCTGACATCCTGTCACTACATCAACATACCTACAAATCTATCTTAAACAGCCCTCAAAACTTTGTCAGACGTGGCTGAACTACCTCTGTTTAGGACGTTTACGCCCTGCCTACCCCATTAGAGATAAACCCGTGATTATATGTATGTGTGTATATTAGTTGTTAAGCCATGTCAGAAGCCAGTGCTAAGCATTGGCGGCTTGAAAACTCTGACCTAATCTAGGACTGGGTCAGGTTTCCCTTCTAGGTTGCAGAGGTCATATGACAGTCGCTCTGTGTAAAACCAGTACCCTCGTTCAATCCCCTAGATTAAGTAGCTGAGCCCGTGAGATACAGGATAAAGCTAGTTAGATGACTGAACTGTTTTTTTTTAAATTAGCCTGAAATGTCGCACTGCAAAATAACAAAAATGAAATGTTTATTTCAACAGGCCCCACATCACATGGTGTCTTGGACTGAAATACCTCAGAACCAGTGGAACGAACACGACACAGTGGCGGACAATGATCAGCCGCAGAGTAATGTCGCTCCAAACCAGAGGGTAAGAGTTATTACTACTTACTATCACGCCTGTATCCCTAATGGGGTAGGCAGAGCGTCAACGACCCGAACAAAGGACGTGTAGCTCACATAGATGGCGCCACAGCAAGATACAACAGTCTGCATTCCCGGTGTAAAGGACAGCGTCCCGCAAATGTTGTTGGTTGCTGAGTCAACTAATCTGCACAAGTTTTACCGGGAAATTCTTTAAGGAGATGAAAAAAAGATTTGATCCTATACAAAATTACCATCTCGATCAGACAATTTGTATGGAAAACCAAAATATTTTTTTCACTTCCTGATAAAAAAGAACCTGGTGACAGTTGTTCAGTTTCGTTGACTGAGCAACAACTATCTATTTGCGGGACGCTGTATTGTGTCCGCGCCAGTTTTTTTTTTTTTAATGTTCCTATTTGCACCATACTACAAAGTTTATATAATGCGTCACCGGGCTAAGGCGGGGAGTTGCTACACGCAATCTACACCCTGTCCGCGCTAGTGTGCGGTCCTTCTAAAAATTTCAAGGAACATAATTCTGACCGCCATGCGCCACCACAGAATATATAATAGCGCCACCGCCACCGCAGGCCGCGTCAGTGTGCGAGGGGATCTCAGGTGCACGCCAGCGCCCTCATCAATTAAAAAAACATTACTCACTGAAAACTCAATTAATTGAAAATCCGGTAGATCAGATAGACGTATAGGTACTGACATTTATTTTAAGCATTATAAATTAATGATTCAGTGTTCACTGCAATTATAGATAGCAAAAGTGCTAAAAGTGGCCGTTTTTCGCAATTTTTCTATCTGTTACTATAACAAACTATAAGTGGCAACTTTATGAGGTTCTAAATGACCTTCATTGCTTTAACCTCAATCTGATCTACCGGATTTTCGATTGACTGTGCTTTCAGTGAATTATGATTTTTTGACTGATGAGGGCGCCACTTAGTCCAGGGAAGCCCCTTAACACGTATAGTCCTGCCAAAATACCTATCATAGAGATACCATAAAGAAAGTCTTATAGGAAATGCATAAGTCCCTCTCTTTCTATCTCTGTTTTTCTATATGAAAGGTATTTTTAATTCCTGGCAGGGCTATAAAATGTTTAATGTATTCTATTTTAATAAAAGAATATTAAATAAAAGAATAGCAGAGTATTTAATTATTATTTATTGAAGGTACATTTTCTATTCCTAAATCTCTAGAGGGGCTGTGTCTGTACGTATATACCAGGATAAGGGACAGCGTCCCGCAAACTGATAGGCGTTGCTCAGTCAACGAAACTGAACAACTTTCACTGGGAATTTTTTTTACGACATGAAAAAAAAAACTTTGATCAGACAATTTGTATGGAAAAGCATATTTTTTTCACTTGCTGACAAAAAAACTGCTGATATTTGTTCAGTTTCGTTGACTGAGCAAACCCTATCTGTTTGTGGGGACGCTGACTCTTACACCCTGTATAGAAAATTTTACTGAAAAATAATTGCAATATGCATTTTTAACGATATACCAAACAAATATATTTTTTATTTTTTTATCTGTTTGTACGTTACTACATCTAAATTATTTTGTTCCTCATTCAATTATCTCTAATGTGATTTTGCCTTCGTCCGTAATAACTTTTTTTACCGTCAAATGGTCTAAAATTTCTTGCATACCCTCCATCTTTTTCCTCAAGCGTCGATTATGGTATTGGAGTCGTTTTATTTTCCAGTCTTTTTCTCTTATCTTTTGCTTCAAACGTTTTGTTTTTGGTGAATCTGTAATTGACTGAGGATCGCAGGAAGGTATCAATGGATTTACAATCAACTTATTATTTGCATCTACGTCTTGTGGATTTTGGAATGGCATGGCAACTATCAATTTATTATTATCGTCTTCTGAATCATTTGAGTCATGTGAGTCTTCTTCATTTTCGACCGTTACTGCAACTTGAGAACAACATTGTTTCCTTTCAAATTCGGGCAAATTCAATGTGGGGATTGCATCTTTATGTAGTTTTCTCAATTTTTTATGCTCTTCGTAACATTCCGGTTCAAAGTGCCGGCTACATATCCTATGATGCTTAGTGGGTATCCATTGCTTTTCTCTTTGTACTGCTTCTACCCACTTTCTTCTCATCGAGAGGTCACTCGGAAATCTGAAATTTAATATATATTTTTTTTATTTTAAAGCAGCCCGTGTCCCGGTATTTTTAGATGGGACCGAGAAATATACCTTTACCTTTACCAATAAGTATTTCCAACTCGGTTTTAGAAAAAAGGTACACAAAGTTTCATGATTTTTAATTGAAGATCTTGTTTCTAAAATAAGTTTAAGCTATTAGATATAACAACGTAATGAAATAGTAGTTTTAGTAAGTTAACTAATTTGCCAACACAAATTTAATTTTTTAATGTGTTTATGGATAAAAAGACATCAAACTTTGTTTACCTTTATTCTAAAACTGAATCAGAAATACTATAGCTTAAACACAATACCTATCCAAATGTTAAAAGTTACATAGTCTGAAATCAGCGACTGCGATGAACCCTGATGTTAGAGGTTCATAACTATGTTGTTTGGAATGGCAGTCCCTTTAAATATGATTTTTTTCTGGTTTTGGTACTTGTTGCTATAGCGGTAACAGAAATACATCATCAGAGGAAGGCGCTACCGTATGATTCGGATTGATATCCCCGCGCAAACGTCTGTTGAGCATTGGAATGTGAATCACCGACGCAATTCAATGAATTTTAGGTTAGCGTAGGTTAGTTTAGGTTACCAAACAATAAATACTGATGACTAGACTAGGCTGCATGGGCTACATTCTTTGCCATCCCTAATGGGACAATTATGAGAAAAAAAAACATGGATATTTTATTCACAGATTAGTCAGTATATAATATGTCCTACTTGTCCTTGTTCTTAGTGTCCTACGGATTTTTTCGGGTCGTATTATTCAGTCCTGTCCTGTCACTACGCATTTTATACGGTTTACAAAAAAATAACATGGAATACCTATTTATACAAAATACACTTACAAATGAAAAGAAATATTGGTCGATCGATCACTATAAGTTTTACAAAACAAAACCGCACATTTCACCATATTTATACGAATGTTTCGTCTCCTTAATTTGTAGTTACACTGACCAGACAATGTCTTTCGTTATAGCTTGTTTACTTTGGCAAAATGTCAACCTGTCAAGTTATGTTTTTTGTATACATTTTTACGGCCTGGAATCCAGTTCTGGGTTACCAAAATGTGGTGAATTCCCCAAAATGCGGGGGATTTCAAACTGATTAGGGAAGTTTTGAGGAGAGCTTTAACATAACGAATCAAGGATTTTCGATACCCTGAATTCATAATAGTGATAATGTTTATTACTTTTTACAGATTTCACTCCCTATTTATTATGTATTTTGTAATCGGTTGGTCTTAGTAAAGCATGAAACAGCAACACAATAAAAGTTACTTGGATTTTTAAATAAAATCAATAATTTATGTCGTAATTTGGAATAAATTACACAAAAATTGTGGGGAATTTGGCCACAGATTTCGGGGAATCTAGATGAAGGGTGGTATAATTGTACTTATGTATTACTCTATTGTACCTATTCGTATTTATGTAACTAGTTAGTACATTGTCTATGTATTCTATTTAAATTTATAATAATAGTAACTGCACTATCCCGCATAATATTAGAAATCTACTCCTTTACCCAAAGGTTGCCTGGCAGAAATTGCTACCCTAGCAATAAGGCCGCCTAATTGTACTATGTTTGTTTTGTAATGTTTATTTCTGTACAATGTGTTGTTTATGTGCAATAAAGAATATTTGTATTGTATTGTAAGGGTGGGCTAGCAGCGCAGGCTTGAAAGGACTTGTTTCCATGCCAAGACTCTTTAAAAAAGTCATATTTTCGCGTTCAAGTTGTTTTTCGTCCTTAGTCAGTATTTGATTCATGATTTGACTAATATTATCTTATATTGATTCTGTGAAGAGTAGAAAAAATAAAATAAAAAATAAATGGAACATTTTTGTTTACGAGTTGATTCCTGTACATTTGAATCAGCGCCATTTATTGAGTAGTTGAACTTCTTCGAGGAACGAACTATTCTGGGGTTGCATTTAGAAAATTATGTTTCTTGTTGCCCTCTATTAGCGAGTAGCAGAACTACGCTTACTGGTGTTGAAGACTCATGGCTTCACGACAAAACTGTTTACATTTACAAAAAGTATTGAACCCATTACCCAAACTTGAAGAGTAGGTATTTTATTTTATTTATTTATTTTATTTTATTCAAGGTATGGTAAATTATCCACATGCCGACGACGGGACCATATCCATTAAGCCCTAGATTTCTTTGACCCGATGAACCTTGTGTTTTTTTTAATGGCTTGACATCTCGTGATTTGAGACGTATTTTGCCAATGACGACGCGTACCCGATCTCGACACAAAAGGAGATTGTTCGGTATTTTTTTTTGAAACTGTGAGGAAGAGACAGAAATACCTAAAACAAATTACACACAGAGTAGGTACAACACAAACATCACAGACAGCAAAATATAGGTATTCATAGAAGAACCTTGTTGTCAGAGTTTTTAGACAGACGCAGCTTTACAATAGGCTTTTGACATATGAAGACCACTATCAAAGACAGCGATTGGGACCGAAAACGACTTTTTTTTACAGGCAATCAGCATTGCCCTAACCTAACAAGAGAAAATCTTACAATGTGATAAATTGCTTCGTAATGAAAATCGTGCCTACGACTTCCGAATCCCATGGCTCAGACAAATAGACCACGGAGGCAGTTAACTTCCTCACCTGATGTGTTTTGTTTCTTCCAGAGCCAATGGAATGACCGGAACGAACATGAACCTGAGGCTCTTCGAATGGCGCCAGATGTTCAAGCCAGGACCAGCCCATCAGCACAGACTTGGGTAAAGGACATGTACTTATAATACAGGGACTTTCTTCCATGCTGGACTGGGAGCGAAAGAAAAACAGCATGTGCTAGCTGCATTGCTTCCCGGGCATGCTGTAAAAACCAGCTAAGGGATCCGAGGGTTTCAGTATATCGCAATTTAGACGATGGTTGACAGACAACCTGTCACTACAGCAATATACCTACAAATCTATCTTAAACAACCCTCAAAACTCTGTCAGACGTGGTGGAACGACCTTTGTTTAGGTCGTTTACGCTCTGCCTACCCCATATGGGCGTGATTATATGTATGTATGTACGTGATTTTTTTACTAATGGGTTCGCCACTTGGCTAGTATCGTCACCTTAACCAAACTTTACAGTGTGGACCCATGCCTACAATAATCCACAATTTCCTTGAGATAAGTTGTTCAGTTTTTTTATACCCAGTTTGCATTTCTTCAGGAACACCAATCTAACGCCCAGCCAGAGTATAATGCTCCTCCTGAAGAGAAGAAGGAAGAGAAACCGGGAAACCTTCAGGCCCTGGTGGATGCTATTGGAACCAGGTACCTAAAGCGTTTTGTAAAAAAATATTTTCTTGTAGAAATTCTTCAGGGAAATGAAAAATGAAAATACCTTCCATGCTGGACTGGGAGAGATAGAAAAACATCGCATGTTCCAGCTGCCCTTCCTCCCGGGCATGCTGTTGAAGTCAGCAAAAGGGACTGGAGGATTACAGTGTATTGTAGTTTTGGCGATGGTCTGACAACCTGTCACTATAGCAATACACTTTTCAATCTAAAATTGCTTTCAATTTTTGTCAGTCGTGGCAAAAGCGCCTTTTACGAGGCGTTTAACGCTCTGCCTACCCCGTAAGGGATAAAGGCGTGATTTTATATATGTATGTCTGAAATGAAAAATAATAGTTTGTTATTAAAGAAACACTTGTACTCATTCCACAATTTGGAATGTGGAATCCGAATGAAACTCAATTGAAAAGTTTTCTTATATAAATTCTTTAGAACAATCTTCGTCTTCTATCGTCTAGGTATTTTCAATCGACCCGATGAACCCGTCAGAGTTTCACAGTTTTTAACCGCTTAGTAGCACAGCTCATAGGCCTCTGACATGGTTTGTGTAACGACCAATATCAAAGACAGCGACCGGGACCGACGGCTTAACGTGCCGTCCGAAGCACGGAATCTTTTTTCTTCCATCAGGTGCTTGGGCTTGCAATATCCGAACTAAACTGTTCCCCCTGGGAATCCAATCCAGGACCTCCGGATCGTCAGCCCATGGTTCTAACCTTTAGACCACGGAGGCAGTTACTGATTCAGGGAAATGAAAAATAATAGTTTCTTTAATAACAATTTCTTCCATGCTGGACTGGGAGAGATAGAAAAACATAGAATGTTCCAGCTACCCTTCCTCCCGGGCATGCTGTAGAAGACAGCAAAAGGGACTCGAGGGTTACAGTGTATTGTAATTTAGGCGATGGGCTGACAACCTGTCACTACACATTAGCAATACACATTACAATCTAAAATTGCCCTCAATTTTTGTCAGACGCGGCGAAAGCGCCTTTTACGAGGCGTTTAACGCTCTGCCTACCCCGTAAGGGATAAAGGCGTGATTTTATGTATGTATGTTTAATAACAAACTATATAATGGAGTTCTACCAATAGCCTAGGAACAATCCTGAATTTTTGGAAATAATTCGCGATCAGCCTGAATTTTTTGTATAGACTATTTTGAGTAAATCTAAAAACCTATATTTTCGAATCCGCCATATAGATGGACCGGAAGTTATGGAAAAAAAAAATGCATTAAAAAGTAATGAAATTTTACAGCAAATGTAGTATAAGTAATTCTTTTGTAAAAATGTTTTTGTCTAGGCTAAGTATAACTAAAGGAACCAAAATCCACCAGTATATACAACAGGAACGAAAAAAATATATAAACAACTTCTCTGTCCGTTTATCTCGAAATATCGCGAGACAAAATAAAAATATAAGATTTTTTAAATTATGATTTGTAAATACATATATATTTATGTCCATTTTATTAAAAATCACCCCTACTTTTACTCAGGAAGATAGCCAACTCAATTTTCATTCTTATCAAGAACAGCAAAATTATAGCAGTTTTAAATATCGACAGACTTTTTATTTCAGACCCTAACAATGTTAATAATATGAAGATCCGCCACTAGTTTAACTTTTAAGTATATTTTTTGCGAATTATCAAAAGCTACAAAATTAAGGTGCGTTCACACACACCATCGCCAACCGTCGCACGTAACCGCAACCCTTTAAGAGCGCCGACAAAGCGTGCGCCGCGCGCCCGCCGTGCCGAGCTTTTTTTTTTTTTTTGAATGGACCTGTTTGCAAAATACTACAAAGTGTATATAATGCGTCACCGGGCTAAGGCGGGGAGTTGCTACACGCAATCTACACCCTTAATGAAATGGCAACTGCCTAAGGGCGCCCACTAGGCGCCGTGCCGAGCGCGGGCGGTAGGTAGTGAGTGAGCGAAATCGCCGCCGCCGCACAGTGGTCCAGTACCGAAAATTTGTGGACATAGGCATGTTTGGAAACTAATGTCGGAATAATGACCAGTTTTTTTTATATGACAGATAATAACATTACAAACTTCTTGTACTCTTTGTTTTTTTTTTTCGTAAAACGCTTAGTTATCGAGAAAAAAATATATCATCATCATCATCTCCCTAGCCTTATCCCGTATCTCACGGGGGCTACCTAATCTAGGTGATTGAACGAGGATACTGGTTTTTACACAGAGCGACTGCCATCTGCCAAAAAAATATATATCTACAGTAATATTATAAAGAGGAAAGTTTTGTATTTTTGTGTGTATGTGTGTTTGTGTGTGTGTGTGTATATTTATAACGAATAAACTCAAAAACTACTGGACCGATTTCAAAGATTCTTGCACCATTAGAAAGCTACGGTCACCCTGAGTAACATAGGCTACTTTTTACCGCGGGAAAGTACATCATTCCCACGGGAAAACATTTTAGGCAGCGGGTGACACCGGTGACACCGCTGACAGACAGCTAGTAATATATAACATATTATTTGATAAGTACCTAGGTATGAAAAAAAAGTTGTGTGAATTACCTGTAGGTCGATTTTTTTTGTTAAAAATTTATCTGGCAATTAGGTACTGCACTTTGTTTCCTAAAGAGATTCTTATCAAATTAATAATGGGTAGAGAAAATTTCAAAAATGAAACGCATAGAAATAATGGTCAGAACACAAATTATAATCATATAAAATTAAAAAATAAGTTATTATTAATCTTTATAAAACAAATATTATGAAACTATGCATTGCAGATAAGTCAACGAAAAACTTAAATACTATACGTGACGCTTGAGTAAGTCATATTTATCTTATCACCGATGCCGATGTACCACCAGTATACTCTTTTACTTTAGACATTCATTTCTATAAAGTTATGCACATTATTAATAAAATAACAGTATTATGACTCAAACAAAATTAACAAAAATATTTTCAGTGTCAGTCTCAATCAGTCTCAGGTCACAATTTATTATGAAAATTAACTTTATACAGGCCGCGTCATGAAGTTTGCCGGTGACGGTTAATAGGTACGCAGAAGTAAAAAAAAGAATACAGGGTGGACGTATGGACTGTGACGTGGCCTGTATTTTAACAGACATAAAGCGGAGTTTATCTATAGAGATAAATTCCGTTGCCATATACAATAAAAACTTGTAACAACAGTCAACTCAATAGTATCATAATTAAAACTCAAAATTAAACATTAGGCCCTTACTTATATTCAGTCTCAAGTTGGGTTAGGTAGGATACAATTGCTACAATCACAACTTTAGGAACAAATGTGTTACTAGACTAATTTAATTAAAATGCCGCATAAGATTAGAAATGTCGTTCACAAGTAAGGACAGCCAACAATAATCAAATCAAACTCATAGACGGCTAAGTCCTTATTAAATTATATTCAGCTTAGCTAAATTATAGATCAGCTTATAATAGTTACATACATTGACCTTACGTACAAATATACTACTTAGTCTTATATATTATTAACATATTAATATGAAAGACCGTAGGTAAGTTAAGAAGGAAATGAAGTCCTAAATACTTAATAATAGCTTCAAAAAATATATTCCTTAGCAGCCCTACGATTAGAATTGTAATCTTGGGTTCGGTAGATTATTTCAATCGACCACTGCTTTTTTAGAATTTAAATTGACAAAAGTATGCCTGATGCAAAGCAACGATAGATTAATCTTGGGATCAGTTGCGTGAATGTTCCACTGCTAATATTGAAGCTTTTTTGATAAGTTTTGCATACGTTGAAAGTGGGCATTGTCAATTTTCAGCATCAGAATCACATTGTTCAATAACAATTAAGATATCATCAGAAATAGCCAAATCTTCATTTACTTCAGCATCAGATTCTGCATTGTTTGTGGAATCGTCATGTTTGCTCATATCACTTAATATATCAATATCACTTTCATTTTCAGATAATTCTGACTCTGAGTCATAGGAAGCTAAACCTATTCCACGGCATTCAGATCCCGTACAATAGACACACAAATCAGTGCAATTCAAGCCACATTTTTTACAAGTGCAGTTGCGGCTACACAGTAATTTGCATTTGCAAGAAATCATTTGTAAAATTTGAGCTGGTGCTGCTTCTGAGGTTTTTTGAACAGGTATCAATATTCCTTCCTGGATTTTCCAGCCCCATTCTGTAGGATTTTTTTTAATGCCTAGCCATAATTGGACTTGATAGTACACTCGGTAAAAGTGCTGGGTTGCTGAATCTTTGGTTGGTGGGAAACTAGCCATGTTGAAAGATGTTTTAAGAGTTGCCTGACCAAATCGTTCATAACGCATTGTATTTAGAGATTTTGTAGAATCACCGTATAATCTACAAAGAAATTTTTCTGCTGCCTCTGCCACATCATGAGAATCAGCTTCAGGATCGAGAAAAATTTTTACATTCTCTTTTAACTCCATGTCTTTTTTCAACACAGCGACGCATTTCTTTTTACCAATACGATACAAGGCTGAAGTTGTATCGCATCCTGACATAGCATGTAAAAACGGAATGTATTTTTTCAGTCCTTTTTCAATAAAACATTCTGAGGTGTAAAATTTCGTAAGAACTTTTCCTCGACCAGGCTTCATAAAATATACGTTGGAATGTGCATAAGTTGACAATATCACAAGAAGATCAACATCTTCACCGACTACAAACACGGCTTCGTATTGATCGGCTTCATGAATCGCTGTAGATATTATCAGCGTGTCAGCATCACTTTCGCTTTGGTATGTCTTTATCCCAGCCTTCTCAAATCGTAATTGAAGCATTGATATCAGTTTTGCCTTGTTCTTTTCACTCCCTAAAAATTGATCTTGTGGAAGAGTAGATATCGTGTTTTCGTTAAAGTCCACTTCAACAAAGGCGTGTGCTCGAGTTCTGCGAAGTCGTTCTGCACACTTTGTGTTATTTTCATTATTTTCGTAACCATCAAACACCACGCTTGGGTTACTAAAGTTGTTCTTCACGTAATTAACATATCTGTCGCAAATGTCCCGGAAAGTCATTCCCTTCTGCCAAACAACTTTATGCAACAAATAACCTCCATCTAGTACATACTTCTTATTGTTGCTGTTTGGGACGTCATCAATTGGTTGAAAACAGTCGTAAAATGAAGATTTCTTTGTTTTTCTCATGCCACATTCGTCAAAAAGAGAAAGTGGATAAGGGCTTAGTTCATATTCAAAAAAGGTTTTCAGCTCTTCTTGACTTTTTTTTGTAAAATAAATTCTTCTCATGATCGATTCCGGATCTATAGACGCCTTTTCATCATTGTTTATCTTAATAAAACTTGTCATGTGTTGAAGAGTAAGAACTCTGTCTTTTCTTGAATATTTTAAATCGACGTAATTGGAACCAACTTTTGCAAGCATTATGGCGTTTCCAACATCACGAGATTTATGACAGTTAATGTCATTGTTTCCAACAATACCTTTGCTGAGACAAACAAGTTTGTCTGAATTTCGGAATGGATCATGAGCAGTAAGCCACTGAAATAGTTTTAATAAATCAGAATTGTCACGTTCGATTCTAGCTTTAGTAGAGTCTACATGTTGTTCAGTCGTTTTTGTTTCAACTCCACAAAATTCTTCAACTTTTTCTGTCACTTTTTGTACAACAGGTAAACCCAAAATCCATTTAGAAACGACGCTATCAGTCACGCCTCTTCCGCGAGTAAGACCACCAGAACTCTTCATAGATCGCATTAGGGTTTGTTCGATGGTCATATCGGACCACACTCCGGACCAAAATTTATTTGTTCGTCGAATTGTAAATAAGCCACTTGTAAATTTCTGGTATTCGTCTCGTGACATTTTGGTATGCAAATTATACATGTCCTCTAAATATAGCGAGATGGATTTTGCATAATGAAAGTGGCCGGTAGCATTAAAATAAGGTAACATGCATTTTAGGGTTTCCAAGTGTAAATTCCAGTTGCCAGTGCGTTCAGCCTCAATGTTTTTTTTTACTAAAATGGTCATCTCAAAATATTGTATCCAAAGTTCTGCTGTCGGGCCATTGCATCGAAGTGTTTTTAAAGTATCGTCAATTTTATTTAGTAGTGATTTTTGGGTTTGGTCGTTATATTCAGTCCCCGCACTGTGTACTGCAGTCTCAATATTTAATTTTTCATCCATTGACAGTTCCCAACTTTCAACAAAGATTTTAAACAATGCAGCATTTGTTAGTACATGAGATCGAACTGCTCGTGAATACGCATGTCCCGTCAGAATTTGATCAACTGAATAAGTAGTATAAATACTACTCAAAAGTTCTTTCAGACCACTTTCTTTCATTACGTATCCTATGCTACCCATGAACGACATGAGTGCGTGAAAACCGCCAAGTCTAAGTACAACGCGATTGAGATCATCATATTCAGAACAGTGAAGGATTTCTTGCGCCTTTTGATAATGTGGCTGATCGTAAGTAACGATACATGAGTCCATGCCGGCTTGTTTAGATCTTTCAGCAGCAGTTTTTAACGATGTGTAAATAGTATCATACTCCGTAGATGGAGCATTTATAAATGGAAGGAATATAATATCGGAGACAAAAAAATCGGCTGTCTTTGTTACATTTTCCATGAAATTGCTCCATCCAGATATGTCAGGGAATTCTTCAGCTTTTGCATATAGCATGACATCTTCTGATATTGGTGTGTTACTTTGAATGCCTCCCATGACGTGAAACGTATTAAGCCCATCCAAGTTCGTACGTTAAAATCCGCATTGTCAAACGAAAATTGAACAAAGTCCGGAACCTGCTGTGGTAACGGGTGCATAATTGCAGATGTTTCAAAACGTAAAACGTCCTTGTAAGTTGAGCAGAATCCTAAACTTGACAACAAATCCAATAAATAGCGGGAAGCATACTTGTGATGCAGCAAGATTCCTAGTCCTAACAACAAAGGAGATTTAAATGTTTTCGGTCTAATCAATGATATAATTAATTGACATATGGCATTTATTTTAGGTGAATTACTTTTTCGCCCTTCAGCATTATTAGTCAAAGAGTTCATTAGAACAGTTAAACTTTTCGGTATTTCTTCTACTTCTTCTAAAAAAGCACCTGGTGCGGGATACGTGGATCGATCGTAAACTTGGGATCTAATGTCGTTTCTAATAATTGTGCCAGCAGCATCTATTATACGAAGTTTTTCTATTTCGCTATCCTTGTTTCTGCTCGTATACCAACCATCTCGTAGAATATTGTGGCACTTCGAAGCAAAACACAAAATGTTCTCGTTTTTACGGTTGTTCGTTATTATTATACTGTCACCATACTTTTCTTTAAGTTTCCGCATTAGTGTTCTGTTGTCGATTTGTTCTATTTCCAATAGAGTCTTCATTTCCTCGATTTCATGTTGTGAGTCATCGTGGTTTTCCAAGTAACTATACACCTGTATCATTGTGTCTTCAATATCTGTTGATGTTGGTCGTCCTCTTTTTTGGCCGGCTATCCTTATTGGATTAAAAAATAGAGCAAGGCATCTTCTGTGGTATCTTGCCTCTTCTTGCAGCAAATTGACTTTTTGAACTCGTTCTAGGACCTGAAAGTAAATAAAATATTGTATACACCGGCAGGTTAGTTCTGTGCCCATGAGCTGCTAAAATACGACGGTAACAATAATAATACGGCGGGTAATACGGCGAACTGAAACTCCTGGCTACACCTACGACCTATACCGTTGGATTCCTTATGACTCCCTGATTACGAATAAGTAAGTCGTACGTTGATAAAGTGGTGAAGGGGGTGGGGGAGCAATCGAAGATGCCTTACAAAGCAAAAAAAACATCAAAACATGCTTTGTGGGTACCTATCATATATTGTGTTTTCTATACTAACTGGGGTACTAACTCATTGTTAGAACCTAGTAATAATATGATTTCAACATCCTGCCTTTATCCTAAGTAACCCTAAAAAGTAATCTCCTCCTCTACCACATCCTGCACGACTCATGTTACTATTTCACTAGACTAGTCTAGGATGATAGTAATAAATCATTCTTGTGACTATATCCCTAGGGATATAATTATATCCCTGATATAACTATCCTCCTGCGACATACAAATCAGGTCGTTATTGTGAGATTGTTTCTTGAACATGTCATGTCCTACAATTTTGTAAATCGAACCACTGTGCGGCGTGCAGTTATGTTAAATAGCAGGTGGTTTACTATTATAGGTAAAATAAAAGGGCACAGTTAAAAATAAATAGGTACCTATTTAACTATTACATACATACATAAAATCACGCCTTTATCCCGAATGGGGTAGGCAGAGCAAAAACGACCTAAACAAGTTCGTTTCGCCACGTCTGACTAGTTTTGAGAGTTAATACAGACATATAATTATCCTACCTACTTGTTTAGTACTAGGGCATGCAGAACCGAAGCTTTATTTCAAGAACCGGTTCCCGATTCTGATAGCTACTCGGAACCGGGTACCCGGTTTTTTTTCGGTTCTTTCAGGTAAATTGGAAAGGTGATTTCGGGCGTAGTTTAAACAATAAAAAAAGCTTCTTGAGAAAAACCGGTTCCTGAGTAAAAAGAACCGATTCTTTTTCAGTCGTGGAGAACCGGGTATACCCGGTTTTTTTGGAACCGGGTAAAACCGGTTCCATGCCCTATTTAGTACCTATGAGATATTGAATTGAAACGTCCTAACCTAACCTGGGTAAGAAGTTGTAGGTAGGTACCTATCTCTACAACCAACATGTAGGGAACTACGACTAATACTACAACAACCACAACGATCCACTACTGGACACGGGGCTGAATATCCCTCCCCATTGTTAGAGAGGAATCGCCATTCTCACCATAATTAGCACTCGGGTTGGCAAGCGCCTATCTGATTTTAATTTTCACAAAAGTAAGTGTTAGATATTTACCTCTGAACTCCATTGATCTCTACGATTGGTGCATTTTATCACAAGGTTAGTTTTGGTTAATTCACTCTGTACTTTTGAGACACTGTTGCGTGACTTCGCTGGTTTTTTCTTCTCGGTTTCTTCGAATTCTGGAGAAGCGTCTCCGTTACAGAAAAAACAAGTTGATTTAAAATCAAATTTTACGGGGACTTGTGGAGGCTCCCCGTTGGCAATTCGCTTTGCTGCAGCCGTGAGAGATTTAGGGTTCGTGTAGGCTTTTCTACATTTTTTATGCAGCCTTACATTTTCCATAGTACGCACGAACAACCCATCTGCTCGTATCTCACTAGATTCCACAAGTTTTTCCTGGCCTTTCTCCCCAATTTTGACTACGTCGAAGCACAATGAACACCCACATATCAAACACTTTTTATTTTCTTCCACTTCCATTTTCGTGACCGGTAATTAGAGAGCCGCGTAAACAAATAAACATGTTGCATTGCATGCGTGCGGCTACGATCCGCCGCGCCCGCGCACCTCCCCCACCCCGCGCTGTCGCCCCCACGTCCCGCGCGCTCCCCTTGCACGCCATAGTCGATTAAATATTCATAATTTCATAAATAATATAGTTAATATGGGCGATTTTTTCATAATGTTATTTAATATATCTTAAACAGAAAGTCCACATAATAAACTTTGTTGCTACTATTTTTTCACGGATTTTATTGGCACTTTTTCTTTTTTTATATAAGTTAACTTATTTAAGGGCGATTCTTTCACAATTATGTTAAGAATAATATATGAAGTACTAGACACTTGAAATTAAATTGATACCTTTTTTTAACAAAACGCTACGAATTAAACAAACAATTCGGAAGTATTTTTGTAAACACAGATATGTTTCATTAATAAAAATAGGACGATTATATATTTGAACGGTTGGGAATCATATTGAGATGAAATGTTGCAAAATAATAGGGTTGATAACATTTTTGCTGTGTTCCTACGGAAATTAAATAAATTTATTATTATTATTATTATTTGATGCGGCCATAAAATATGGCCGATTCCCTGCAAATTTAATTTTACACTGAAATAGCTAACTATTAAAACATAAAAAATTGCTGATATAGAATTTTTGTTTAATGCCCATACAACGGATTAAAATTGATCCCAGGCTACAAGCGCCGACTGTCGCAAGTATAGATGATGAAAAAAAATACTTTTACAAATATCTGACCTGAAACAAATGGTCCTTTTGTATGGTGCAGTATTTCATTTTCATTTTACAGAAGAATTTACCTACAAATATGTTCTATGGTTTTTCAGTTTCAAACAGTTTTTTTAGTTGTTAAGTCGTCGTGTGTTGTGCAGCGCCATCTACTGAAGCATTTTTTGCAGTTATGTGGGAAATTTTTGGTTTAGTTGTGTTCTTTTGGGATGCGGAGGTAAGATGGCAGTCGCTACGCTTAAAAATAAGTAACCTCGTTCAATCCCATAGCTTAGGTAGTCGACCTCGAGATATTCGGGAAAAGGCTAAAGAGATGATGATGTGTTTTTGTTTACAGAATGCGAGACATAGAGACGGTCGTCGCCAGGATGAGTGAGAAAGTGCACCAGGATAGGAAACAGATTGACCCTGAGCTTGGAAACACTGATCAGAAGTGAGTAAGGCTCGTATTTATAAAGCGATCTCAATATTGTGAGCGATATTAATTATGGATTTGACGGGCCACATTATAACTGGGGCCCCTATAATGATTGGGATATATCAATCTATACAAACATTTAATCATGATTTTTATCCCTAATAGGGTAGGCAGAGCGTAAACGCACTAAACAAAGGTCGTTCCGCCGACGTATGACAACGTTTTGAGGGTTATTTATGACAGATTTGTATGTATATTGCTGCAGTGACAGGTTGTCAGCCCATCCCCTAAACTGCAATATACTGAAACTTTCAGATCCCTTAGCTGGTTTTTACACCATGCCCGTTAGGAGATGCAGCTGGCACATTCTATGTTTTTCTGTCGCTCCCAGTCCAGCATGTATGAATATTTATCAATATAAATTACATATTTTAAAAATGATTATTTACTCGGTCGTAAATAAATTATAATAGTTTTATCGTCTGTTCTTTATCGTATGGATCGTAAGCAAAAACAAGCAATGGCTTAACGTGCCTTCAGAAACACGAAATTCCATGCTGCATCTCCTCCCGGGCATGCTGTTAAAGCCAGCAAAGAGATTCGAGGGTTTCAGTACCTATATGTATATTGTAATTTAGGCGATGGGCTGACAACCTGTCACTACAGCAATATACCTACAGATATATCTTAAATAACCCTCAAAACTTGTCAGACGTGGCGGAACGACCTCTGGGTCGTTGACGCTCTGCCTACCCCATTAGGGATACAGGCGTGATAGTATATATGTATGTAGAATCACGAAATTATCTTTTTTGACAGACGTCGGGTGGTTTAGTTCAGATTGTATTGCCCTGACCAAACTTGTGAAAAACTCACTAATATTATAGTTTCAAATCCATGACTCAAGATTGAAAGTCCCCGTATTTATAAACCCATCTCATAATTGAGAGCAGTATTAAGTATGGATTTGACAGGTCATAATGTACCGAAATTACATTTCTGATACGAACTCAAACTCGCTGTCAGTCTCAAGTGCTGGTTATAACTCCAGATCGAGAGTATTATTAAGTATGGATTTGACAAGTGCTTTTGCACTCAAGTAACATTTCTGATACGGACTCAAACTACTCGTAGCTGTCAGTCTCTAGTGCTGTCTATAATTACTGGCCTAAGGTTCAGATCATTAGACCAATGAGACAATTAGAACACTTGTCACAAATTGTCTTGCAGCCAACAACAGTTCAGATCAAATGATGACCAGAAATATCACGAAGGGAATGACAAAGATCACGGGAAGATGAAGAAGCCAAACCCTGAAGATCATTACAAGAGGTAAGCAGATTTGCATGCTGGACTTCTTCTTAGCGAATGGATTCTCGAGTGAAACGACCCGATGAACCCTAGTGTCAGACTTTTCAAACCGCCTAGTAGCACAGCTATTAGGCCTTTGACGTGGTTTGATTAACGACCACTATCAAACACAGCGACCGGAACCGACGGCTTTACGTGGCATCCGAAGCACGAAATCTTTTTCTTTTCGGTCAATCAGGTGATTTAGCCTGCAATGTCCTAACCAAACTGGGGAAAACCTCACAAAGTAATTAATATCAACTGTATGTAACTGGGAATCGAACCCGTCTTGGGGCCATGGCTCTGACCACTAGACCGCGGAGGCAGTTACAAAGCAGAAGCTGGACTGGGAGCGATAGAAAAACATAGAATGTACCAGCTGCTTCCCTTCCCGGGCATGCTTTAGAAGTCAGTAGAGGGAAACGAGGGTGTCATGAATTGAAATTTATTAAGGCTATCATTGTCATTACAGCGGTACACATTTCAACCTGAAATTGCCTTCAAAATCTTGTCAGTCGTGGCGAAAACGCCTTTTACTAGGTGGTTTGAGATCTCCCTACCCCGAAAGATTAAAGGCGTGATTTTATAGTTTGTGTGTAAGGTATCAGAGTTTCAAAACCACATATTAGTTTTTGTTAATTGGTCTTTAGTATGGTTGTGTATTGACCACTATCTCAGACATAGACCGGGACGGCTTAACATGCCCTCCGAAGCACGGAATCCTTTTTCTTTTCGGACACGGTTACGCGATTAGGAATCGAACCCGGGACCTTTTAATCGACAGCTTAGTTAAAAAAAACATCCATCTATTCTGAATACAGTGAGACTTTTCATTCTTCAAATATATTTTAACGGCTTGTTACGACCATGAAACTGAACAACTTTCTGTACGGAATAGTTTCATGGTTTAAACATACATACATATTATCATGCCTTTATCCCTAAAGGGGTAGACAGAGAGTAAACGACCTAAATAAAGGTCGTTCCGCAACGTCCGACAAAGTATTGAGGGTTATTTAAGAAAGATTTGTAGGTATACTACTGTAGTGACAGGTTGTCACCTCATCGCCTAAATTGCAATATACATAAACTCTCGTGTCCCTTAGCTGGTTTTTACAGCATGTCCGGGAGGAAATGCAGCTGGCACTATCTATGTTTTTCTCTCGCTCCCAGTCCAAAACGGAAGTTTTATGTAATGGTGATAATAAATTCCACCAAATCATTTCCGTCAAGGAGAACTATCCTTCAACGAGGGGAAATTGGCACCCTTCCTTTCAGCAGTTCTTCAGTGTTCAATAGCGCGTGAACAATGAACGTTGTATTTTGTGTGCTTTAAAGTAACGATTTGCTTAGTTAGCCGCATCTACATCAGTTTATATAGAAGTCTTTGGTCTTGTGGCGATGACTAATTGACCAAATTGAATGATGTATTGATTGACCGTGTTTCTTCTATGCTGGCCTGGGAGCGAGAAAAAACATATAATGTGCCAGCTGCATTTCCTCCCGGGCATGCTGTAGAAGCCTGCTAAGGGAACCGAGGGTTTCAGTATATTGTAATTTAGGCGATGGGCTGACAACCTGTCACTACAACAATATACCTACAAATCTATCTAAATAACCCTCAAAACATTGTCAGATGTGGCGGAACAACCTTTGTTTAGGTCGTTTACGCTCTGCCTACCCCATTAGGGATTATATGTATGTATGTATGTATTGATTGACTGTGTACGGTAGCCTGAAGTCTATTATTATTTATGGTTTGATAAGAGGAAAATAATCTATGTCTTGATCTATGTATGACGAAAGAAGTCTTGTTTTGTATTGCACACCAGAGAAGTAATAAAACTATCGTCTGATCTACGTGAGACTTTCACTGCTTCGCCCGTTACTGTATCTTAGCATAGCGCACCGCGCTGTTACAGCTCGGACACTCCTAACTACAATGTAATTTTGGTCACACATCGACAGACCGCATGTTGCCCTTGGTGTGCGTTTGTGTGCGTGTTATAAGGGTTGACAAATTTTGTTATACCGGTCATAATCATCACTTGATTAATCTGGTTCTTGATTAAACCAACTTTTTAAAGTAGTTCACTGTAACTGAATAGTTAAAATAGATTAGGTTGCATATTTTGTAAGAATTTACTTACCGTCTCTCATCACTGTGGAATCTAAAAAGTTCCTATTGGAGTCATATCTTGTGGTAGATAGACATCCGTACACGGAACAGTACCTAACCATCTATGGAACACATAACTTTATTATTTCTGTTACACTGGGAAACATGCGCGCGCGCCATACCTGCTAAGCGTACGCTCAATGTGGCCCACAATCCGGCGCGGAGTGTGACGTATGTCGGACTGGGGAAGGGAGGTGAATGTCCATTCTGTATGAAGTACTATTATTATATATTCTGTGGCTAAAGTCTAAACAAGCCCCAAAAACTTATTTGGTGAATGAAAAATCTCGCTTTAAACCCATGCTACGTAGTGTCTTCTATAACCCACATTAGATTTACCACCCACAGTCACGGCAGCAAGTACCTACGCGCGTCGGGCGGTGACGTCACAACTGAACAACCTCTTTTCGTTGAGGATACCAACCTCAATGGGTACTTCAGTGATGCTAGCAACAGTCTTATTACTAGACGGAATGGGCCTAAGGTAAACTGAACAAAAAACTGAACAACTTCTCTCGTGGTGGATTCCAACCTCAATGGCTACTTCAGTAATACTAGCAACAGTCTTATTACTAGACAGAATGGATCTAAGGTAATCTGAACAACAAACTGAATAACTTCCCTCGTGGAGGATACCAACCTCAATGGGTACTTCAGTGATGCTAGCAACAGTCTTATTACTAGACGGAATGGGCCTAAGGTAAACTGAACAAAAAACTGAACAACTTCCCTCGTGGTGGATTCCAACCTCAACGGCTACTTGAGTAATGCTATCAACAGTCTTATTAGTAGACGGAATGGGTCAAGGAAAACTGAACAACCTCTACTTATAATTTGAAATACGTTAACATACTTGACATCATTTTATACACTTTGACATACTATGACATACTTTGACACACTATGATATACTTGACAAACTGTGATACACTTTGACATACGTTGACATACTTCGGTAAGTTTAGATTTAGAACAACTGAACAACCTCTATTCGTTGAAGATAAAAACCTCAATGGGTACAACAGTCTTATTACTAGACGGAATGGGCCTAAGGTAAACTGAACAACATCTACTTATACTTTGACATACGCTAACATACTTGACATCATTTTATACACTTTGACATACTATGACATACTCTGACACACTATGACGTACTTTGATACACTATGACATACTTTGATATACATTGACATAGTTGACACACTATGACATATTAGACAAACTTCGATACACTTTGACATACGTTGACATACTTCGGTAAGTTTAGATTTAGAACAACTGAACAACCTCTATTCGTTGAAGATATCAACCGCATTGGGTGGATTGAATCACTTGGTGGCTCAGTGGTTAGAGCGTCGGCACGGTACATCGAAGTGGAACTTTTAGCTTGTTTATTTTCATGCACAGGCCAGATGTGAACTTTGTCGCAAAAAATGTTCTCTGCCTACTCCCTTCGTCCCGACGAGAATCTCCCTCGTGGACATGAAATACCGTGGCCGATCTGGAAGTCCTTAAACAGGCTTCGGACTCAAGTTGGCAGAAGTAAGGAGAATGTGGACAGGTTGGGATTTTCGGTTAGCTCCGGTGTGGACTGTGTTTGCGGTGCAGTGCAAGCCATGGCACACTTGTCATCTTGCACGGCGTGCCCCAACACTTATATATATATTCTTTATTGCGTACAAAAAATTTACAAAAAATAAACAAATTTAAATTTAGTTCACAAAGGTGAGCTTATCTCTATAAAGAGATCTCTTTCAGCCAACCTGTACAACTAACACACCAACACACTTAACATTTAACACTTGCAAGCCAGCGGATTTAATGGACGGCAGTCAACCCGCAATACAAGTGGCTGATTTCTGGGCCGCTACGATGTAATTTCTCGTGTTCCATCGACACGCTAAGAAGCAGAAGATTTCCATGTTTATAAAACGTTATTTTTAGGTCAGGTCAAGAGTACCCTAAACCGACGAGCGTGCATGAAAAGATTGATGAACGTAGATGAAGCGAAAGAAGTTTGCAAGGATCGTAGCAAATGGAAGGATGTGATCTCTGCCTAACCCTCCGGGAAAGAGGCGTGACGTTATGTATGTATGTATGTATTTTATTTATGTATGGTTTTGACAGGAACCAGCAGCGACGTACATGGCACCGGTAGCGGAAAACCGCAGGAAGGCTCACTCAGACTCTTCAGACGAATCGGAGAAGAAACACAAGAAGCGAATACATAAGAAGAAGCGGGCTAAAGGTATTTTAGGCTCGAATTTATATTTTCTTCCATGCTGGACTGGGAGCGAGAGAAAAACATAGAATGTGCCAGCTGCATTTCCTCCCGGGCATGCTGTAAAAACCAGCTAAGGGCTTTGAGGGTTTAAGTATATTGTATTATAGGTGATGGGCTGACAACCTGTCACTACAGCGATATACCTACAAATCTATCTTAAATAACCCTCAAAACTTTGTCAGACGTGGCGGAACGACCTTTGTTTAGGTCGTTTGCGCTCTGCCTACCCCATTAGGGATAAAGGCGTGATTATATGTATGTATGTATGTAGGTGTAAGGGACAGCGTATTAGAAACTGATAGGGGTTGCTTTGTTCAGTTAACGAAACTGAACAACTTGCATCGGGAAATTCATTTTTTGACGCATAAAACGACCACCTTGATCAGACAATTTGAGTATGGAAAAGCAAAAATTACATTTCCTAGTGAAAATTGTTCAGTTGTGTTGACTGAGCAACCCCTATAATTTTCTGGTTCGTTGTCCCGTACAACCGGTATTTTGTTTTAGTATGTAATTTTACAACTCAACTGGAATAACAACTATCTTGCATGCTGGACTAAAGATGATAGAAAAACAAAGAATGTTACTCTTCTACCCTTCCTCTCAAGCGTGCTCTAAAAACGGCTAAGGACATCGAGAGTTTCAATGGCTGACAACCTATCACCTTACGTGTCGCTTAATGATACGCGGTTTATACAAACATACATATAATCACGCCTTTATCCCTAATGGGGTAGGCAGAGCGTAAACGACCTAAGCAAAGGTCGTTCCGCCACGTCTGACAAGTTTTGAGGGTTATTACAGATGATCATGACGTATATTGCTATAGTGACAGGTTGTCAGCCCATCGCCTAAAATTGTAATATACGATTACCCTCGAATCCATTAGCTGGTTTTTACAGCATGCTCTGGAGGTGATGCAGCTGGCACATTCTATGTTTTTCTATCACTTCCAGTCCAGCCTGGAAGTAAAGTAGTACACGGTTTATACCTTCTGAAATTACCCTCAAATCTGGTCAGATGTGGCGAAAGCGCCTTTTACTAGGCGTTTCCCGCTCTGCCTATATACGTATTTTAATGTATGCCTTTAAATAAAGATACATGTACATATAATCACGCCTGTATCCCTAATGGGGTAGGGAAAGCGTAAACGACCTAAACGAAGGTCGCTTCCGCCACGTCTGACAAAGTTTTGAGGGTTGTTTCAGATAGAATTGTAGGTATATTGCTGTAGTGTCAGGTTGTCAGCCCATCGCCTAAATTGCAATCTACTGAAACCCTCGGATCCCCTAGTTTTTACAGCATGCCCGGGAGGAAATGCAGCTGGCCCATTGTATGTTTTTCTCTCACTCCCAGTCCAGCATGGAAGTATATTCAATAAAGATTATTTATTTAAAGGTCACCACAAGAAGCACCACGGGAAAGATGACAAAAGAAGGAAATTCAGACTGAACTCAGTAGAACAAGACAGAAATGCGGTGTCCTTAGAAGATAGCAGTGCGGTGGTATCGAGTAAGTAAAAACATTCTTCTTCTGTCGAGTGGGTATCGTGTCTATCGACCCGATGAGCCCTGGTGTCAGAGTTTTTAAACCGCCTAGTAGCACAACTATCAGGCTTCTGACATGGTTTGAGTAACGACCACTATCAAAGACAACGACCGAGGCCGACGCAGTGCCTTTTTTCTTACAAACAATCAGGTGATTGAGCCTGCATTGTCCTAATCAAATTGAGTAAAATCTGTGGGACTCAAACCTCCGAATTCCGGAGCCTATGGCTCAGACCTCTAGACCAAGGAGACAGTTACCCATGACGGGAAGAGGTGGACTGATGCTATCCTGGTATCACACAGGCACTAAGTAACTCGATTGTGACGTCACGATATTATTTTCTTTCAGATACGAAGGCCAACAACACTTCAATTGATAACTCAATTGATTAACAAACAAGATAATTAGAAATTAACAGAAACAAATGTTTTAGAGTACCACACTATGACGGTATAAGATGCAGCGGAGTAGCGCGACGCGGCGCGACACTGCGCGACTAAATCTGTCAAAATGTATGAACTGACATTGCCGTGCCGTGAAGCGCGGCGCCATGCCACTCCGGTGCAGCTTCAGTGACGCTTCAGTGCAGTACATCTTTCATACAAAGAATAATTTGTCGCGCCGCGCCGCGCCGCTGCCGCTAGGTCCTAGTGCGGTCTAACCTTTAATCTGTATTTTATTCTACAAGAAAATGTATAATTTATTATTATTTTATTTATTATTTAAATTGTATTTTTATTATATATAAAAGAAACAATAGGGTTTGAAAAACAGAACTAATACATCTTTTTTATAATCTTACAATGTATACAGCTGGGTGTAAGGGACAGCTTCTTGCAAACTGATAGGGGATGCTCAGCCAAAGACAATTCACAAAAAAAATATACTTTATAGTTAAGGGGATCTCAGGTGCACGCCAGCGCCCTCATCAATTAAAAAGTCATTACTCACTGAAAACTCAATTAATTGAAAATCCGGTAGATCAGATAGACGTATAGGTACTGACATTTATTTTAAGCATTATAAATTAATGATTCAGTGTTCACTGCAATTATAGATAGCAAAAGTGCTAAAAGTGGCCGTTTTTCGCAATTTTTCTATCTGTTACTATAACAAACTATAAGTGGCAACTTTATGAGGTTCTAAATGACCTTCATTGCTTTAACCTCAATCTGATTTACCGGATTTTCGATTGACTGTGCTTTCAGTGAATTATCATTTATTGACTGATAAGGGCGCCACTTAGTCCCGGGAAGCCCCTAAAATACTTTTAGAAAAAATTGCCTCCTCTATACAAATTTTAGTATTGAGGTCGGAATTTCGCGAAAGTTGTTCAGTTCGTTGATTGAGCATGTCCTGTCCTTACCCTTTATTATTGATAATATTGTTTTTTTTAGGAAACTAATATTGTTTAATTTAAATTTTATTTATAGTTCCACTTTTTTGAAGTACCCTATTGAATTCTTTTTCAGAGGAAACTGACCAGAAAAACAGCCAGGGTCAAAATAAAACAACGGATCCATTTTCAGAGTATGTTAACCCATTTGAACATCAAAAAGAATATGTCTTAAAGACAAGATAAAAAGTGTAAAAGGGGATGTAACCTTTTTGGCATAGAGTGAATGGCGACCTTTATTATCGATTAATCAATAGTTAATAGTCCTTTATTGGTAATACATACATACCTATAGTCACGCCTCTATCCCTAATGGGCTAGGCAGAGCGTAAACGACCTAAACAAAGGTCGTAATTTATTGCCTTATAAAAAAAACCAAATACATTTCAGACTAACCTAACTTAAAACTATCAAATCAGGCAAAAGGGAGTGACTCAGCTTTATGCATGTTTACTTAAGCCATTAATTGGAGAGCCCAATGGTGTAGTGGATAGGGCCGCTGCCTCCTGAGCGGGAGGTCGTGGTTCGAACCCCACCACGTACCAATGTGTTTTTCGGTTTTCGAATTTCATATGTACGTTTATTCGGTGCTTTTTCCGTGCTTCGGAAGGCACGTTAAGCCGTTGGTCCCGGTATTAACCGGGACCAACGGCTTACGGTATTACCGTAGATATTAGTCGTTAAGCCATATCAGAGGCCAGTGCTAAGCATTGGCGGCTTGAAAACTCTGACCTAATCTAGGATTGGGTCTGGTTTCCCTTCTGGGTTGCGGAGGTCAGATGGCAGTCGCTCTGTGTAAAAACCAGTACCCTCGTTCAATCCCCTAGATTAGGAAGCCGACCCCGTGAGTTACAGGATAAGGCTAGGGAGATGATGATGACTTAAGCCATTAATTTCAAAAGTCATTTTGAATTCTATTTGTATGTAGAAACGAATAGTTTAGGTTTGATCGTGCGCTCAAAAAAAAAAGCTTTGAAACGCTCTGCCTACCCCGTAAGGGATAAAGGCGTGATTTATGTATGTATGTATGTTTATTTTCACAGTATGCCAGGCTACATACAAATATGTTACATCCCCTTTCTCCAGGATAGGTGGTACGAAGAGTACATATGTATCAAGCCAAGATGTTTAAATATCTTATTATTTATCTTATATAATTCTGTATAAATTGCCATCTAATCAATCTTCATTTAAAAATAATATGTAGGTACTTTATAAATCAGGAGTACACGATTCAATCATTCTAAAATGGAACTCAAAAACTTGTAAGACAAGGCAAAAGCACCCTTTTAAAAGTCGTTGACGCTCTGCCTATCCTGTAAGGGATACAGGCATAGACATAGACATATAATCACGCCTTTATCCCTTATGGGGTAGGCAGAGCGTAAACGAGCTAAACAAAGGTCGTTCCGCCACGTCTGACAAAGTTTAGAGGGTTATCTAAGATAGATTTGTAGATATTTTGTAGTAGTGACAGTTTGTCAGCCTATCGCCTAAATTGCAATATACAGAAACCCTCAGGTCCCTTAGCTAGTTTTTACAGCATGCCCGGGAGGAAATGCAGCTGGCACATTCTATGTTTTTATCTCGCTCCCAGTCCAGCATGGAATACAGGGATGACTAATAATAGTCCTACAACCGATTTTCGGTGATGGCGGCCTATCTCCCAGAAATCGGCCAACTGTGCAGGACTATTTTTAGTGCCTAGGTGTGTGCGCTACACACAGGTGCACTCTCTATTCCTTCAATCTCTTATTCTGATGGGACAGATTGACTGACACGATCAGAGATAAATCAGGCGCAGGACCGACTATTTACATGCCCATTCGACAGCATGGATCATGGATAATCAGGTGATCAGCCTGCAATGTCCTAACCAAACTAGAAACAACAACACAAAATTATTGTCCCCCGCCGGGAATCGAACCCGGGACGTCCGGATCGAGAGTCATGGCTCAGCCCGCTAGACCACGGAGGCAGTTATGACTAATAATAATGACTGTTTGAATGTATGTAGGTATGGTATAAATTGCCTGAGTGTAGAATATACGAATCTTGAAGATATTATAATATAAGATAACTAGCGACCCGCCCCGGCTTCGCACGGAAATTATCAATGTTTCTCCACAATATTATGCAAGTATTATACATATAAACCTTCCTCTTGAAACAGTCTATCCATTTGAAGAAACCGCATCAAAATCCGTTGCGTCGTTTTAACGATTTATGCATACATAGGGATATAGGGACAGAGAAAGCGACTTTTTTTTATACGAATCGACAATGAAAAAGTTGTTCAGATTTAGGTAATATATTTTTAAATACATTTTGTATCAACAAATGTAACTACATAAATTTTAATAAGTATATTTCTGTTGTTAATTAAGTTATTTCTTCCATGCTGGACTGGGAGAGATAGAAAAACATAGAATGTTCCAGCTGCCCTTCCTCCCGGGCATGCTGTTGAAGTCAGTTAAAAGGGACTCGAGGGTTACAGTGTATTGTAATTTAGGCGATGGGCTGACAACCTGTCACTATAGCAATACATATTACAATCTAAAATTGCCCTAAATTTTTGTCAGACGTGGCGAAAGCGCCTTTTACGAGGCTTTTAACGCTCTGCCTACCCCGTAAGGGATAAAGGCGTGATTTTATGTATGTATGTATGTAATTAAGTACTTTATCATAGGTACATACATACATAACATTCAATGCCTAGTTTGCTTTGCGATAGTATTATTTATAGTTGAATAAATGGGACAAAGTAGGTATTCTTCCATGCTGGACTGGGAGCGAAAGAAAAACATAGAATGTTCCAGCTGTCCTTCCTCTCAGGCATGCTGTAGAAGTCAGCAATATGGATTCGAGGGTCGCAGTGTATTGTAATTGAGGCGATGGGCTGTCAACCTGTCACTATAGCGATACACTTTACCATCTAAAATTGCCCTCAGTATTCGTCTCGTCGTTCTTTTACTAAGCGTTTTACGCTCTACCTACCTCGTAAGGAAAAAAGGCGTGAATTTATGTATGTAAGTAGGTAATGTAAATGAACCTAATGAGTTTCTAGAAAAGGAAAGAATATTTTATTGATTTCAAATAGCAACTATCAGCTGTACCCAATTACTATTTATATCCTTATATCAATGTGGAAATAGCTACTCTCTTTTGAGGTGAATTGTTGTATGAAACTTTTAATTGATTTATGTGTAGATTATCACTATTTTAGAGACTTTTCCTATCTTTTCAAAGTTTTTTTAAAAAAAATATGATTAAATCTAAAAAATCGTAAGTCACAAAGTCAGGACGCAAGTATTTTATGTCTTTGCCAAGAAAAAAAAAGTGAGCACAGATTAAATAGTATGAATTATACTAAATAAATTAAATAGTATTAATTATACTATTTAATCTATGAATATATATGTATAGAATCAAGTAGACGTCAACTTGCTTGTCATTATCAGTTTCTTTTTCATAGTCCTACCTAATATGTTAGGCAAATGATTATTTTGAGATAAATTCGAGATCGGCCCAAAAGCACATCTTTTTTAAATTACTCGGAAAATACATACATATATACATATAATCACGCCTTTATCCCTAATGGGATAGGCAGAGCGTAAACGACCTAAACAAAGGTCGGTCCGCCACGTCTGACAAAGTTTTAAGGGTTATTTAAGATGGATTTGTACGTATATTGCTGTAGTGACAGGTTGTCAGCCCATCGCCTAAATTGCAATATACAGAAACCCTCGGATCCCTTAGCTGAAAATTCAAACTTTAGTATTTGTGTGAAAGTTTTTTATTCTAATACAGAGTGTTAATTTAATCCCCGAAGCTATGACACGCAATATTAAATTTACACCCTGTATATATATTTTATTCTGTATATATAATTTCTTTATCTTCCATGCTGGGCTGGGAGCGAGAGAAAAACATAGAATATACCAGCTACATTTTCCCGGGCATGCTGTTAAAACTAGCTAAGGCATCTGAGGGTTTCAGTATATTGCATTTTAGGCGATGGGCTAACAACCTGTCACTACAGCAATATACCTACAAATTCATCTTAAATAACCCTCAAAACTTTGTCAGACGTGGCGGAACGACCTTTGTTTAGGTCGTCTACGCTCTGCCTACCCCATTGGAGATGAATGTGTGATTATATGTATGTATATATCATTTTCTAAAGGTAAAAAACATCCTTGTTGAGTTACAATAAATTATTAATAAAAATATTTTTGATTGTTACAAACGTTAGTGCATTAAATAAAATAAGTTAGATACTGGTACTTTAAAACATTTATTTGTAACTTATGTTTTGTTTCGTTTAATAAGCTCTAATTTATTTTTTATTTAAAAAGTAATCTCTTTGATAAATGGAATTAAATTATGTTTGCAAATTGTATTATTCATTTTTGTACTATTAATCTTTTGCCATTTGTTGATGACAAATAGACAAGTGTACTGAATAAATTATCTATATTGAGTAAGTACATTTATTGGCAAATTAAATGTTAATTGAAATATTTTGGTTGTGTTATTTATATTATTTTATTATTACATTCCTAGGAACACTTCACTCGTATTATATCAGTTAGTTATATCCAATTTCATCAGTACGATATAACAGAATAGTCCAGTCTTCCAAAAACGATAAAATTATAATTAACTTATTTTCCGTCAACTTTTGAGTTTAATAATGAAATCAAGAAAGCTCTCCAAATTTACAGTTTTTATGTGTTTAATTTGTATTTTTTTTTATACCCAAATGTATCTCATAAATAAATGAATTCTTCTTCTGTCGAGTGGGTATCGAGTCTATGGACCCGATGAACCCTGGTGTCAGATTTTTTAAACCGCCTAGTAGCACAACTATCAGGCCTCTGACATGGTTTGAGTAACGACCACTATCAAGGACAGCGACCGGGACCGACGGCTTAAGGGGCTTCCCTGGGCTAAGTGGCGCCCTCATCAGTCAAAAAATCATAATTAACTGAAAACAAAATCAATCGAAAATCCGGTAGATTAGATTGAGGTTAAAGCAATAAAAGTCATTTAGAACTTCATAAAGTTGCAACTTATAGATCGTTGCAGTTACAGATAGGAATTTTGCGAAAAACGGCCACTTTTAGCACTTTTACTATCTGTAACTGAAGTGAACACTGAATTATTAATTTATAATGCTTAAAAAAAACTTCAGTACCCATACTTCAATCTGATCTACCGGATTTTCGATTAATTGCGTTTTCGGTGAGCAATGATTTTTTGACTGATGAGGGCGCTGGCGTGCACCGGGGATCCCCTTAACGTGCCCTCCAAAGCACGAAATCTTTTTCTTTTTCGGACAATCAGGTGATTCAGCCTGCAATGTCCTAACCAAACTGAGGAAAAATTCACTAAGTGATAAATTCTCAAATATCAACTTTGTGTTTCCCCCCTGGGAATCGAACCCAGGACCTCCGGATCAGGAGTCCATGGCACTAGCCACTAGACCACGGAGGCAGTTGTAAGTTGACTCAAAGTAAATCAAAGACTGTCATGCAATGGGAGATAAGAATAAGAGGTATTTTTATATTATGGTAACATAACAACAACTGATAATAAAGGTAATTGACCTTGCTCAATCAATAAGAATTTGTTACTTTTGTTGTCAAATGTGATACATACTAAAATTACATAAGGGAGCATACACACGCTCTCACACAAATTAAGATAGTATATATAAGAGAAATAGCACAGAAATACTTCCAAGCTGGACTGGGAGCGAGATAAAAACATAGAATGTGCCAGCTGCATTTCCTCCCGGGCATGCTGTAAGAACCAGCTAAGGGATCTGAGGGTTTCTGTATATTGCAATTTAGGCGATGGGCTGACAACCTGTCACTACAGCGATATTCTTACAAATCCATCTTGAATAACCCTCAAAACTTTGTCAGACGTGGCGGAACGACCTTTGTTTAGGTCGTTTACGCTCTGCCTACCCCATTAGGGATAAAGGCGTGATTGTATGTACGTATGTATGTATAGCACAGAACATACAATATCTTCTTCCATGCTGGACTGGGAGAGATAGAAAAACATAGAATGTTCCAGCTGCCCTTCCTCCCGGGCATGCTGTAGAAGTCAGCAAAAGGGATTTGTGGGTTACAGTGTATTGTAATTTAGGCGATGGGCTGACAACCTGTCACTACAGCAATACAAATCATTACAATCTAAAATTTGACCTCAATTTATGTCAGACATGGCGAAACAGGCGCTTACGAGGCGTTTTACGCTCTGCCTACCCCGTAAGGGATAAAGGCGTGATTTATGTATGTATGTATGTAAAAATAAATTATACGTTAAGTTTCTTAAAATTCTATTACATTATGTTCTCATATATAATAGCTCAAACTTATATTAGAAACAAGATCTTCGATTAAAAGACATAAAACATTGTTTACCTTTATTCTGAATCAGATTCGGAAATAGTATAATATAGATAAAGATACATACATACATACATAAGTCACGCCTTTATCCTTTACGGGGTAGGCAGAGCGTTTATCGCCTCGTAAAAGGCGCTTTCGCCACGTCTGACAAAAATTTAGGGCAATTTTAGATTGTAATAAAGATAACCCTCAAAATTTTGCCAGACGTGGCAGAACGACCTTTGTTCAGATCGTTTACGCTCTGCCTACCCTAGTAGGCGTAAAGGCGTTATTATATGTGTGTATGTATGAATAGCACAGAATATACAATGCAATAGTTAGGTACCCTCAAAATTTTGCCAGGCAACAAGCATTTGATTCGAAATTGGGGGTAGTTGCAATATCTTACATCAATTAAAACAAGCGTTTCTTCTATCGAGTCGCAGACAGGATTATAATAACGTGCTCTGTGGTCGCTGACAAGACAACACCTTGTAAGTATTTCTTTTACTTTTTCCTTCAAATAACGTTCTTGACTGTCCTATTTATGTTCGACATATACATATGATCACGCCCTTATCCCTTATGGGGTAGGCAAAGCATAAACGACCTAAACAAAGGTCGTTCAGCCACGTCTGACAAAATTTTGAGGGTTATTTGGGATTGATTTGTAGGTATATTTTACTGTAGGGACAAGTTGTCTGCCCATCGCCTAAATTGGAATATACTGAAACCCTATTTTCCCTTAGCTGGTTTTTACAGCATGCCCGGGAGGAAAGGCAGCTGGCCCATTCCATTTATGTTCTACAATTTACTTATTTACTATCAGTGTACCACATACCCTTAATTAAATGATATAACCCACTCCTGACCTTATCAAAGTGTAAAGAAATTTTGGTCAACAGTGATTTAATATATAAGATGGTGACCGCCATTTTAAAATTAATTTAATTCCATCATGGCGACAAACGCCCGTGTTTTCATTAGTTTCCTTGCGATCGGGGTGAGTGTCAGAATATATATTTCTTTGATTATTTTATTACCTAAATAGAAACAAGTAAGTCAAGTCAAATTAAATCTCAATATATTAATAACACGAATGTTTAGATGTTTAAGGCTTGTATTTGTAAAGTTAACTCAACATTGAGATCAATATTAAGTACATTCATACATACATAAATCACGCCTTTATCCCTTACGGGGTAGGCAGAGCGTTTAACGCCTCGTAAAAGGCGCTTTCGCCACGTCTGACAAAAAATTGAGGGCAATTTTAGAATGTAATATGTATTGCTTTAGTGACAGGTTGTCAGCCCATCGCCCAAACTACAATACACTGCAACCCTCGAGTCCCTCTTGCTGACTTTAACAGCATGCCCGGGAGGAAGGGCAGCTGGAACATTCTATGCTTTTCTATCTCTCCCAGTCCAGCATGGAATATTAAGTATGGATTTCAAAAGCTATTTTGTGCTGAAATATCATTTCTGGAACAAATTCAAAATTGCTGTCTATCTCAAGTGCGGATATATATAATGTTTACTTCCACGATGTCCTGGGAGCGAGAGAAAAGCAAAGTGCGCCAGCTGCATTTTCTCCCGGACATGCTGTAAAAACCAGCTAAGGAATCAAAGGCTATCTGTATATTGTAGTTAAGGCGAAATTCTGTCAACCTGTCACTACTGCAATATACCTACAAATCTATCTTAAATAACCCTCAAAACTTTGTCAGACGTGGCGGAACGTCCTTTGTTTAAGTCGTTGACACTCTGCCTACCCCAGAGCGTAACATTTAGAATCCACCATCTGTTAGATGTTATCTAAGAAGAATCATTATTTATCATATTTCGAGAAATTTCATGATATTATTAATTATAGTACCAAAATTAGTATCTTACTTGTATTTTTTGTGAGCAAAAGTAAGTTACATACATACATACATACATAAAATCACGCCTTTATCCCTTACGGGATAGGCAGAGCGATAAACGCCTCGTAAAAGGCGGTTTTGCCACGTCTGACAAAAATTGAGGGCAATTTTAGATTGAAAAGTGTATTGCTATAGTGACAGGTTGTCAGCCCATCGCCTAAATTACGATACACTGTAACCCTCGAGTCCCTTTTGCTGACTTCTACAGCATGCCTCGGAGGAAGGGCAGCTGGAACATTCTATGTTTTTCTATCTCTCCCAGTCCAGCATGGAAGGAACAAAAAAAAAAAAAGTAAGTTTTAGTATTAAAATATCATAAGGCGAAAGTTTTGAACCTCCAATCCAGCATCAATCACTAACAAAAAGTGTTAGGGATCCGAGGGTTTCAGTATATTGTACTGAAGGCGACCGGCTGACAACCTGTCACTTTTTTTTTTTTTTTTTTTTAATATATATAGGCGAGCATTTGTCCGCCATCTCACCTGGTGGAAAGTGACGATGCGGACTATGTTGAAACATACTCACCTATGTAGTGCCTATTCACTCTCGCCTTGAAAAGGACCAGGTTATATTGTTCCGGAAACAGATCCGCCGGCAGGGAGTTCCACTCCTTAGCCGTTCGCATTAAGAATGTGGAAGCGAACCGCTTCGTGCGAATTTGTGGTATATCCACGACATAAGGGTGGAACCCCTGTCCACGCCTCGTGCTCCGGAGATGGAAAGGGGAGGGGGGTATAAGGTCATGAAGTGCTAACGCGCACTCCCCGAAATGTATCCTGTAAAATACCGACATGCACGCCACTCTGCGACGGTGTTCAAGGTTCTGTAGTTTTGCCTCAACCAGTGCTGAGTCTCCAATGAGCTTCTTAGCGCGTTTCTCGATTGAGTCTAAGGCAACCAGCTGGTATTTAGCTGAACCGTCCCAAAGGTGGCAGCAGTACTCCATACACGATCGGACTTGAGCTGTGTACAACTGCAATAGCTGTCCCGGTGTGAAGTATCGCCTCACCTTCGAGAGGATACCAAGTTTTTTGGCAGCTGTTGTGGCCAGAGACTCAATGTAACGTCCAAAGTTCAAGTCGGACGTAAGGCTCATACCAAGAAGCTCAAGATGGTCAGAAATCGGTACGGATACATCCCGGAAAGTTGGAGCCAGGTTAAAAGGACTCCGTTTTGTCGAGAATAGACACGCCTGGGTTTTGGATGCGTTGAACTTGACGAGATTGGCATCGCCCCACTCGGATATCACCCTTAGCGATGAGTTCAGACGATCCACCATGGACTCCCGACAAGACTGGATTGTTTCACTGTTGGCCCTTGCACTGGACAGATATCTGTCAACAACCGTGCTGTCATCAGCGTACCCAAAGGTATCGGGTGTAAACATGTCGCAGCAGGAATAAGGTTGCAGACAGGACAGAACCCTGAGGAACTCCGGCATCAATAGCCTGTTGTCCGGAGGAGCAGCCTTCTAAGACCACTTGTATGGATCGTTCGCTCAAGAAGTCCGAAATCCAGTTGCAAAGGCCAGCAGGTAACCCGTAGGCGGGAAGCTTGCCAGTAAGGCTAGCGTGCCAGACCCTGTCAAAGGCCTTGGAGATATCCAGAGACACGGCAAGTGCTTCACCATGTCTCTCGATAGCCTCGCTCCATAAGTGAGTGGCATGCACGAGGAGGTCCCCCGTCGATCGCCCTCGGCGGAAGCCGTATTGGTGATCGTTAAGGAGACCATTATCCTCAAGGTATGCCAGGAGCCGATTATTCAGTACACGCTCCATAATCTTGCAGAGTATAGAGGTTACCGATATGGGTCTATAGTTGACAGGGTCTGCTCGACTACCTTTTTTGGGTACAGGTTGCACATTTGCAAGCTTCCACGATTTGGGAACAACACCAGTCTCAAGTGAGAGGCGGTACAGGCGTGTCAACACCGGAGACAACTCAGGCGCACAGTTACGTAGGACGATTGCAGGGATACCGTCAGGGCCACTTGCTTTATTCACGTCTAGATTTCGCATGGTTTTAAGGACCTCTTTTTGCCGGATGCGTACGGCTGCTATAGAGCAGTCGACACGAGGTAACGGGGGTGGTATTTTACCTGCGGCATCAAGACGCGAACTTTCCGCAAAATAGGAGGCAAAAAGATTGGCTTTCTCCTCCGCAGTATGAGCAAGCGACCCATCAGGTCTCTGCAGAGGCGGTAAAGATGGCTGGCAGAAATTTGTTTCCACTGCTTTCGCAAGCGACCAGAATGCTTTACTGCCAGCCGGATAGGAAGCAAGCTTAGCGCCTACTCGGCCTATGTGGGCGAATCGAGCCCTGCGTAATTCCTTTTTGCTTAACTTGGTGGCTTTGTTATAGTTTTTCTTCAGATCGCGAGTATTCGGAGCTTTGCGTGCACGAGCATCAGCCCAAGCAAGGAATGCCGACTGTTTCTGCGATTCCGCGCAGTTACAGTCAGCATTAAACCACGGGCGAGCTTTGCTACCGGTAGGAACATCAGAGAACGGTATGAAAAACTCCATACCCTGACGTATGACTTCTGTAATAGCATCCGCGCAGCTCGACGATTCGCCTGAAGAAAAACAGTCCTGCCAAGTATACGAAGCAAAGAAGTGGCGCATCTCATCCCATTCTGCTGACCTGTATCGCCACACCCGTCTTTTACCACAAGGGCCCTGATCGGGTGGTGAATACACTGATACAGATTTCACCAGACAGTGATCTGAGGTGCCCAATGGGGCAGAAACAGACACAGAGTATCGGTCTGGATCGGTAGTCAGCAGAAGGTCTAAGCAGTTGGCTGTATGAGACTCAATATCCGGGACCCTTGTTGCACAGCTGACAAGCTGGGAGAGATTTAGCGACAATGCAAATTTGCGCGCCTCTCGCCCAGCATGATCGGTCACTAGGTATGGGAACAACCACTCTTTATGATGAGCGTTGAAATCCCCCAGGATGACTAGCTGCGCTGCCGGGTATCTCTGGACAGCTTCATCAGCACCTTCACTGAGGTGTTCAAACAGTTTGGTTGTCTCCGTGTCTCCACTATGCGAGCGATAGACGCAAGCATACACATTTTGAGCTACACCAGTATCGACCAGTACCCACAATACGGAAAAACTTGGTGCCTCAAGGTTCTTGAGACGCTTGATGCAAATGTCATCGCGAGCGTACACACAGACTCCGGCACGAGGTAGAAACCTGTGTTCTAGTGTGTAGCCGGGATAGCTGAGGTACTACAGCAATATACCTACAAAATCTATCTTAAATAACCATCAAAACTTTGTCAGACGTGGCGAAATGACGTTAGTCTAGGTCGTCTACGCTCTGCCTACGCCATTAGGGATAAATACGTGATTATATGCATATATGTATGTATGCTTATTTCCTTGACGCACTGTTTTGTTGTTAGATTAAATTCGTAAAATGATCTTATTATTTTATTATTAAAACTTGAGAGAGAGAGAAAACATTCATTTCGAGACAGTACAACACATACAAAATACATTTGTTGTACTTGGACAAAAACAATGGTTTACTAGATAATTGAGAAACAAAACAAAAAAGAAATAAAATATATACAAATAGCGTAAACAGTGTGCACAGTCAGGAAAAAGGGTAACGACTCAGCTGTATGTTTGCTTCATACGAAGCAAACGCTGTTATTCTGTCGCCACCTGTCATGTCATGCATAATTATACACTCTAAACATTATTAACACATACAGTATACATATATAAAACATATAAAGTAATATATAATACAAATATATAACATAGTAATATTATACATATTGTTAGTGAGGTTTGTGCTTGTTCCGCTAACAGGGCAACTGGTTTTTATTTAAAATATATGGTTTTAACTTATTCTTAAACGACAGTTTCCCAATAGAAGGTTGTCTTAGTGGCGGTGGCAAGTCATTCCAACATTTCGTTGCCTGATAGCGGAAACTACCTTCAAACGCTCTCGTTTTATGGAATGGTGTGTTGAATAAGAAAGTATTTGCCAACCATGAATTAAAATTATACTTTCTCCAAGTAAGTTTTTCAAACAGTAATTTGGTTTTATACTTTTGAGAAGCGAAAGAATTAAGCCAGCAAAATGAAGGTTTCTTCTGGATTCCATATTAAGGATATTTTTTTATTGAGCCAAGGTGTTATATGGCTACGCCGAGGAACTTCACAGCAGAATCTTACACATGCGTTCTGGACTCGCTGTATGGCTCGTTTCGAGGTGGATAGTAAGCGTGGGCCAATTACTATATCACAATAGTTTAGTTTGGATAGAACCAAAGATTCACATATAGTCAAACGGACATCTTTAGTCAGTAAATGTTGAATTTTATATATTAACTTTAGTCTGTCTTCCATGCTGGACTGGGAGAGATAGAAAAACATAGAATGTTCCAGCTGCCCTTCCCCCCGGGCATGCTGTAGAAGGCAGCAAAAGGGCCTCGAGGGTTACAGTGTATTGTAATTATTAGGCGATGGGCTGACAACCTGTCACTATAGCAATACACATTACTATCAAAAATTGCCCTCAATTTTAGTCAGACGTGGCGAAAGCGCCTTTTACGAGGCTTTTGACGCTCTGCCTACCCCGAAAGGGATAAAGGCGTGATTTTATGTATGTATGTATGTCTGAATAAACAATTTCTGACAATACTTGACACATGATCTTCAAATCTTAGCAAGTTGTCCATAAGTATACCCAATTTTTTTGTTTTTGTGACATATTCTACCAGAGTATTTTGAATACTGACAGTAGGCTGACAAGAGGAAACAGTTTCGATTTGATGATGGGAACCTAAAATCATAAATTTTGACTTATCTGGATTAAGCTGCAATGCGTTTCGATTTGACCACTCGGATATTCTATTTAGGTCTTGATTTAGATAACGCAGGCTTGAAGAAACATCAAGAGGATTGATATGAACATAAATCTGAACATCATCGGCGTAAATATGAAATTTTGAGTGTTGAATTTGATTAACTATGTCCGATGTGTACAATATGAAAAGAAACTTGGTGCTCTAAATGAAAATTTAAGCACTTATTCTGTTCTATTTTATTCGCTGTGTGTTTTCTATGGTGTGTTCTATTTTGTGACATTGAAAGTCAGTCTTTTTGTACTCAATTTGTCATTATTTTTTACGCTACACTGTAAATGTTTCAGATGGCTTGCAGTGCCAAGGTTGAGGTCCCGAAGAAGGAGCTGGTCGATGGACGAGAAATTCCCGCCATAGCTTTAGGAACGTACCTCGGAATAGACAAGGTAACATCTTCGTAAACACAATGGTTTTAGTATTTCCAGTTCAGTTTTAGAATAAAGGTAAACAAAGTTTCATGTCTATTTATTCAAAAACACATAAAAAAACATGCGTTGGCCAAAATTTTAAAATGCCAAAATTACAAAAACTACTATTTAATTATGTTGTCATATCAATAGCTAAAACTTATTGTAGAACCAAGAACTTCAATTAAAATACATGAAACTTTGTTAAGCTTTATTATAAAACAGAGTTCAAAATACTATAGGTATGTTTCTATGGCGTGACATCACCTCGAATATTCGCATGTAATGAGTATGATTTTTAAGTATGGCCGCCGAATGCTCATTACGGGCGAATGCTCGTGAAGACGCACCACTAGGAGCAATTTGTACCATCTGCTTTTCTTTTCGGGTAAATTAAGTACCCAACTACCTTCAAAATGGACATGTAGCATAAAGTCGGCCAACACATTTGTTTTTTTTTACAGAAAGGCGTGGTGGAAGCTACCGATGAGTTTACAAACATAATTGCTAAGTCTATCGACCTCGGCTGGCGTCATTTTGATACAGCTTCCATTTACAAGTAAACACATTAATTTAATGACTCAATTTTTAGGTTAAGTGCAAGTGGTCGCCCGCCCGCAATTAAATGAAAGTGCACAAGCAATGCAATGCACCTACACCACAACCTTATTTAAACTTCCTATATCTTATGAATTTCCACAAAATAACGCCTGATTTCATAAGTCACCTAGAAAAATATTGTTTATTAAATTACAGCACAGAAAAATGGATCGGGGAAGGTTTAAGACGAAGAATTGACAATGGAACAGTGAAAAGGGAGGACCTATTTGTTACTACGAAGGTTAGCATTAAATCTACCTGTTTTTTTATTGGGTTTAAATAAGGCCACTGTGCTATCGGTATTATATACAGCTGGCCAGACCTTGTAACATTGGTTTAAGAACCCACATAGGCGTTTATTTTTAACTTCCTGATATTATGGTGTTGCAAGCTCTATGATATACTAATTTGCTTAGTTTGTTGCTAGATGATGCTAAATGAATTTGTTTGGGATTATTTAAGTCTTTTGTGTAAAAATGTATGTACTCTTATTAACAAGCGGAAAAGTGCACTTTTCCATAAAATGTTTTTTTTATTTGTTTCCTATCTTGAAATTAATTTACAATTTCAGATCTGGAACACACAACATAAAAGAGAACAGGTACCCATAGCGTTGAAGAAATCATTGGAAGATATGGGGCTGAACTATGTGGACCTGTATCTCATGCACTGGCCTTTAGGACTGAATGTGAGTATACTTGAAAACATACATATATTTAAAGTTTATGTATGAGGAATTGGGCGTTGGTTTTAACAATCTTGAATATGTAGGTATACTAAAATAGTAAACATCATCGTCTCCCTAGACTTATCCTCTATTTCACGGAGTCGGCTATCTAATGTAGGGGTTTGAACGAGGGTACTGGTTTTTACACAGAGCGACTGCCATCTGACCTCTGCAACCCAGAAGGGAAACGAGACCCAATACTATACCCTGTTCAAGATAACGAGCTAGTACCGACAAAATCAGCTGTTCTATCATTGGTTGGAGTAAGGACGCTAAGGCTGCGTTCACAGTACATATAGATTAGGCCAGAGTTTTCAAGCCGCCAATGCTTAGCACTTGTAGATACCAGTGCTAAGCATTGACATGGCTTAACGACTACTATCTACGGTATTGAACGATATTAACCGGGACCAACGGTTTAACGTGCCTTCAAATGCATGGAAAAGGCGCCGAATAAATTTACATTTGAAATTCGAAAACCGAAACACACATCGGTACGTAAAAGGATTTAAACCACGACCTCAGGAGCTGGCTCAGGAGGCAGCGGCCTAATCCACTACACTATCGGGCTGTAATGATATAATTTACAATACACAATTTATTTATATGTATACGATACCAGAAGAAAATTACAACAGTTTACAGGCAGCAAATACAGGAATATACAGGATGAAAGGGACGGAAGGTGTCCCGAAATCATAGGGATTGACCAGTGAACCAAACTGTACTTATTTCACTAAGGTATTCCTCTGGTATGGAACATCACTAATATGGAACACCATATTTTTTATTTTTTAGGAAGATTACACGGAATCAGATGTGGACTTCTTGGAGACGTGGCGAGGATTGGAGGACGTTCGCAAATTGGGTCTGGCCAAGTCCATCGGCGTGTCTAACTTCAACAAGGACCAGCTGGCCAGGGTCATCAAGGAGGGGTCTGTGAAACCGGCCGTGTTGCAGATTGAGGTACAAACATTCCTACTAATTTGCATCTATCTGTTGCCTAACTGTTCATGCCTAGAACGAAAATGGAATTTGTCTGTTTCTTTTCACACCTAATTAAATTATATGGAAATAGAACAGGCTAATAGACCCCAAAGGAGAATGAACTTGATTCTAGATTTGCCGGCTAGAACTAAAATTTAAATCTATTTTTTACTTGCAGCCTAAATACATCGGAAAAGGACAGGACGTCTATTCTCTCCTGTTTTTGATTTAATGTCATTAGTTTTATACGTTATGTGTAATTTTTATCCACCGGCATATGATACAGCGGATAAAATTGCCAGAAATACTGGAGAAACTTCCAAAAGCGTGTCTAAATCAAAGCGGACAAATTGTAAAACCATAAAATATAAATCACCTGTCCTTTTTCAATTTTATTATTTTGAAAGTCTCGGATAGATTTTAATTTTAGTTTTAGCCGGTTGAATCTAGAATCGAGCCCAGTATCTAGATTCTACTGGAATGCTCACTTCACGGGATTGGATGATATGGCCCAGTATATGTTACTATTCTACTAGTCCCATAGTAAACGGGAGCCAAACAATAGTTGTTGTTAAAAACACATTGTCGTAAGCTGTTCTGGCGCCATTTTCTAAACCACCAGAGTTTTGGACCCATCTGACAAAAGAAGATAGAAATATTATGTTCCTTGTTTCAGGTTCACCCACAAATGGTGCAAGCAGAGCTGGTGCGTTACGCGCAGGCGCACGGCATCGTGGTGATGGGGTACAGCCCCTTCGGATCTATGGTCGGCAGATTTGGAATGACTTTCCCTGGTAAGCTCGAGTGTCACAGTCTTGACAATTTTTTACTGACGAATCAATTCCTGTGGTGTCTTAATTTCTATCACAATAAGTTTCTCTGTTGAAGTGTAGAGTAGTTCTCTTGTATTGATACCGAATGAAACACAAAAGTTAATGGCTGTCATGTCGATATTTACAAAATATACTACGGTTTTTTTTTCTTGGAGTATTTAGTATAAAACATTTGTAAAACGTGCTAATTATATTTACCTACCAAGTGAGGTAGGTATATATTATTATAGATGTAATATGACAAATTGTTACCACTACATTATTAATATATTACAGTACGTAGATACGATTATTACAGATTTGTGTTATGTCTAAAATAAACGTTTTTTCATTATATTCTAGAAAAATATTAGTAACTTAACTGCGCGAAAATAAATTAAGTGCACTGCCCGCCTGCAACAGAAAACAAAAATGTAATTAAGTGCACCAACCACCCGCCTACCAAACAAACATGTTATGTGTATTTAAAAGTAAGAAGTGATTTGTAAATATTAAAATTGTTTTCCAGGTCCCAAATTTGAGGATCCGGTGTTTATTAGATTATCCGCCAAGTACAAAAAGAGTCCAGCGCAAATCGTGCTGCGTTGGCTGGTAAGTGGAAGTCAAATGTTACAAAGCCAGTTGGCTGAGCGAGAACGGATATACCGAAGTCCAACCGGATAAGTTTGGAACTTGTATATCGGCAGATCGCTGAAAAAACTTCGATACCGCGTTTATGAACTTGTGTTTCTTGTTGTGGCGCCATCTGTCGGCTACACACTTATTACTAAAGAACAGCTTCCCGCAATCTGGTGGGGGTCGCTCAGTCAACAAACCTAAACAAGTTACTCATACAAAATTTCTTTTAGAAAATTATTAAAAAAAAAATGGTTTGTTTATACAAAGTCTATAATAGAGGTGGTCATTTTGTTTTATTTTCACGTATTTTGTCAATTTTATAAAAGAATCTTCATGTGAATGTTGTTAAGTTTCGTAAATTCTTCGAGTGTCGCTTTTCACTTTTCGCTCACCGTTCCTTAAACCATTTATGAAGCAAATCAAAAAGTATCTAATAACTAGAATAACATACATATAGTGACGTCTTTATCCCTAATGTTTTAGGCAGAGCGTAAACGACCTAAACAAAGGTCGTTTCGCCACGTCTGACAAAGTTTTGAGGGTTATTTATAATAAATTTGTATATATTTGTATGTATTTATAATATATTGCTGTAGTGACAGGTTCTCAGCCCATCGCCTAAATTTCAATATACTGAAACGCACGGATTCGTTAGCTGTTTTTTACAGCATGCACATTCTATGTTTATCTCTCGTTCCCAGGCCAGCATAGGAAGAACTGTTATACTAATTATTAGATTCAAACTGTTTTAAAAAAAATATACCTTCAATTTGCAGATCGACAGAGACATAGTCCCTGTCCCCAAGACAGTCAGCGCGAAACGCCTTGTTGAAAACATGGGGGTATTCGACTTTTCTCTACAAGAAGATGAGGTCGAAGAAATTTGCGCATTCGACTCTAATACTAGATACACCCTGCCGTCGTTTTGGCAAAACCACCCTTATTACCCCTTCGAGAAGATCGCTAATCCCATAGCCAACCCTTTCGGGTGATCTGGTAAAAGTTAAGAAATCGAGTCGAGGGCAATTCGGCGTGGTAAATTACTCGACTTAAGGGCCGAATAGGGGCGCGGCGGCATTGGCGCCATCAGTTTCAAATTAATTGTACCTACCTGAAATACAAAAATTATCATTAATATTTTACGATTCTCAAGAATTCCGGGTAATTTCTAATCCAGAATACAATTATTTCACACGAGCCATAAGAGCTTTGTATTACAAATGTGCTTAAAGTGGCGACTTTACTCAATTTGAAAGATTTAAATATGGATGGTAAAATGGAGAATTAGTTGCGATTCTCGCGAAACGTAGAAAATTTATGAAAATGTTTGTATATCAGAATTCAGGCACAATTAATTTAAAACTGATTGCGCCACTGTCACACCACTATTTACCCCTAAACTAAAATAAGTCCTTTCTTGTCATTTTCTATCAAGAGTGAGTAGAAAGAGACGGCAATAAACTTAGTTGAGATTTAGTTAAGACGTGTTCCAATTCTAACCTGATTGCCCCCATTTTATGAATCTCATATTTGTTAAGAGTACATCAACGGAGTATTTCTTAGCAGTAGGTATAATTGTTAATAAATCTTTAGGTACCTATAAGAACCTTTAGTTGTAAGACTGAACTGAGATTAAAGTTAGCTTCCGTTTCCATATTTTTTCCCTTTTTTTGTATTTCTTTTAGTTTTAAATTTGATACTTTTAAATTTTTTTAAATTTTTTTAATTTTTTTTTTTTTAATTTGATCTTGATTAGACTTTTTTGTTTTTTTTTAAAAGTGCTCATATTTTGGCCATGTATTTATTTTAAAATAGTTTTTGGTTATAAAATGTGCCTCTTTATTCTTCAACCGATATACTTCTGAGTTCCTAAACTTTGGTACACATTTCTGTTTAGTGTGAGAACTTAATATTTTTGTCTTTTTAGGATTTTTCATGATAGAAAATTATTGAAATTAAGTGTTTGCATTGTTTTTAATATTAAAATGGTCTACTTTATAAGTGTATTTTTTTCTCATCCACCTACTTACTTTTAAATTTGGTTTCTGGGAGCAGATTGAAATAAAGCACATAATATAAAACTGACAGAAGTCACAGATAATTGTTATCAGAGTTGTAATATATTCGCTTAAACAGCGAAAAGTATAAAATAATGAAGTACCTATAACTAGTACCATTTGGCACAGAATAGAGAAGAATGGAACTTTCATGACATTGTGTAAATTAGCTTTTATTTTACAAATTGACATTTTATATTTATTATATTTCTTTTAGACATTTTGTTCAACTTCTATTTATTTTACTTTTGTTTGACATATTTGTATAATTATTTTTTGACGATCATATTATTCTCTAATTTATATTCTTTAATTTTAATATAGTCACGATTTTGTCACTACTGGATCAATGATTTTCATGACAGAGGGCACTGACACATGGCACTTTCATGACAGAGGCCAAGATCCACTTCGGGTCGCAGAACGCGAGAATTCACCTTTCCTTACAAAGTAATTTTGTAATTTGGAGTAATCAACCCTTTTTCTTTAATGTTTGCACAACTTAGATATTTCTATAAAACACCTCTGTATTTAACTTAGCAGTTACAAAAATAAGAAAATTATCATTCTACAGTAAACCTTTCAGTAAGACGATGAAAATATTACGACCTCTGATTGCATTTTTATTACTATTTATTCTTATTATCAATTAATTATTATGTAAGCATCTCTTAATAATGCTAGAAGTCTTAAGCATAGCAGCCGAAGTGGCAGATATAAGAGCTGATGTAATTCCTAAAGAGTTAAGATCCACGGTAGAAGAAGGTTTTGCGCTCGTTCGTGTTCAGGCTAGTCAGATCTGAGCTCAGGAAGTCTTTTGTGGGCTTGTCTTTGCAAACATGTAATGACAAAACCATGACCATATTCTTTAATTCCTCCAAGAATATAGTCACGATTTTGTCATTACTGGATCAATGATTTAATACAAGGGCGATTTTTGTAAGGTTGACAAGTATTAAGGGTCATTCCAACAAAATAACCCTACAGACATCTTCAATTAAAAATTGCCCATCGCCTAATTTATATTTCAGTTTGTAGAAAAATATTGGTAACTTAATTGCCCGAAAAAAAATTAAGTGCACTGTCGCCCGTAACAGAAAACAACAATGTTATTAATTGTCAACCAATCGCCCGCCCACCAAAAAAACATGTTATTGGGTATTTAAATTATGTAGTGATTTGTAAATATAAAAGAGGTTTTTCAGGTCCCAAATTTGAGGATCCTGTAGTTAGACTATCTGCGAAATACAACAAGAGTCCAGCACAAATCGTGATGCGGTCAAGTGTAAATGGAAGTCAAATGTTGCAAAGCCAGTTGGCTCAGCGATGACGGATAGGAAAAGTGTAGCTATCCGCCTGACCTGGTGTTGTGACCAGGGGACCGAAGTCCAACCGGACAAGTTTGGAACTTGTATATAGGCAGATTGCTGAGAAAACTTCGATACCGCGATTTAGAACTTGTGTTTCTTGTTGTGGCGCCATCTGTCGGCTACAAACTTAACACTAAGGAACAGCTTCCCGCAATCTGGTTGGGGTCGCTCAGTCAACAAAACTGGACAAGTTTCACAAACAATATTTCTGTTAGGAAATTACAATAAAATGGTTTCTTCATACAAATTCTGTAGGAGGTGATCATTTTGTTTAATTTTTAAGTATAATTTCTATTTTCTAAAATATTTTCTATGTGAATATTGTTTAGTTTCGTACCGTTTCATTGAGTGACGCTTTTCACTTTTAGCTCCCCGTTCATGAAGCAAATCAACAAGAATCTAATAATTAGTATAACATACATACATACACATAATCACGACTTTATCCCTAATGAGGTAGACAGAGCGTAAACGACCTAAACAAAGGTCATTCCGCCACGTCTGACAAAGTTTCGACGCTTTTTTAAGATATATTTGTAGGTGTAGCGACACATTTTATTGTAAGTTTTGACGATTCAGAAGTATCTAAAATACTGTAACCGTTCAGCGTGATGACGTTAGTCGTCTCCCGCCCGCCATAGAGAACACACACCAAAAATGTAATTGTATCAAGTATTTTTGAAATTAATAGAAGACCTCAAAACAGTTTCCGACCTCATCATTTCTACATCCATCCCTCAGCATACTTATTATCTCTAAATTGGTGACTCCGACGTGTTCAACTACGTATTGAAGACTTCAGAACATGAGAAGATGAAGATGTACACCCTGTCCCCTATGGTGTAATCGCCCGATGATTGATGTATTTATTTTAAAACAGTTTGTGTTTATAAAATGTGCCTCTTTATTCTCCAACCGATAAACTTACTAAACTTTGGTACACATTTCTGTTCATTGTGAGAACTATTTTTGTCTTTTTAGGATTGTTTATGATAGAAAGCCATTTAAAATTAAGTCTTTGCATTGTTTATAATATTAACATATTCTAATTTTAACAGTCATTTATATATCTTCTACCTACCTACTTTAAAATTGGGTTTCAGTGTTGCTGATTGAAATAAAACATATAGTATAAAACTGACAGAACTCAAAATAATTGTACCTATTCAGAGTTGTAATATAACCGCCTTAATATCGGAAACAATAAAATAATGAAGTACCTACCTATACCCAGTACCATTCGGCACAGAATAGACAAGAATGGCGTACTTTCATGTCAAGACCTCTGGCCAAGATCCACTTATTATTATATTCTTTATTGCGTACAAAAAATTTACAATAAATAAACAAATTTAAATTTAGTTCACAAAGGTGAGCTTATCTCTATAAAGAGATCTCTTCCAGCCAACCTGTAAAACTGAATATGAGATAACAATATATACGGGGACAAGACTGTACACGCTGTAGACTTTTACATATACATATAACCTAGAACCTACATAAACATACATATATGTTACTTAAATAAACATCTATAATAAATAATAATACATACATATAATAAATACAAATACCTACGTACATAAATACTAATTTTGTTGCGATAGGAAGTGCTCTTTCACTCTTTTTTTAAAAGATAATATCGATGGACAGTCTTGAACTGTCTTCGGAAGCTTGTTCCAAAGTTGTGTAGCTCGAAAAGAAAAGGAATTGGAAAAGAATTTGGTATTAGCACTAGGACACTCAAGTACTTTAGTGATACATGCGCGCCTAGGCCGGGGGTCAGAGGGTAGGAAATTGAAACGGGAACGGAGATACTTAGGAGTGGACGGATCATGAAGGATTTTATAGAGGACAGCCAGGATGTGCACATCACGACGAAGGCGGATTGGGAGCCATTTTAACCGAGCACGAAATTCAGAAATACGGTCATATTTGCGGAGTCCGAAAATAAACCGGATGGCAAGATTTTGTAGGCGCTCGAGTTTATTAAGCAGCTCCTCTGTCACATCCAAGTAACACACATCGGCATAATCAAGAGTAGGAAGGAGAAGGGCTTGAGCAAGCATGATTTTAGTTTGGAATGGTAGGAAGGTCTGGAGCCGTTTAAGAGAATGAAAAGAAAAGTGCATGCGCCTGCTCACCTCGCTAACCTGTGCTGACCAAGACAAATTGCAGTCAAATATAACTCCCAGATTCTTAGCTTTGTCTGTGTATGGGATACAAACTCCGTCATAATAAATTTTTTGGCTATCAGTGATCTCCTTAAGCTTAAGCTTACTTCTAAGTCTACTGCTACCTATTATCAATGCTTGTGACTTAGTGGGATTCACCAGTAAACCAAAATTTTTCGCCCAATTCTGTACAGCCAGTAGATCTGAATTTATCGCTGCAACAGCATCGGAGAATTCAGATAAAGAAAAATGCCTGTAAATTTGTAAATCATCTGCATACAGATGGAAGGAAGAAGAAATTACTCGAGAAATATTATTTATGAAGATGGAAAAAAGTAATGGAGAGAGAACGCCGCCTTGTGGAACACCAGCAGTGAGATCCGACCAGTCCGATTTAAAATCGTCGATTTTCACACACTGCTGGCGGCCATGAAGATAGGACTGAAACCACTCAATAACCAAAGGAGAAATGTTAAGAGAGTGTAAGGAACCAAGGAGGATATCAAAGTCAACCGAGTTAAATGCGTTACTGAAGTCAAGCAGAGTCATAACAGACATCTTAGTGTTATCCATCGCAAAGCGAATATCCTCTGTGACATTCAGCAACGCACTAACAGTGCTATGAGAGGGACGGAAACCGGATTGGAAAGGGCAAAGAAGGTTGTTGGAAATGAGATAGGAGTAGAGTTGTTTGTGAACAACACTTTCCAGAACCTTCGAAAGTACAGGAAGGATGGAAATTGGACGGTATTGAGACAGGGAAGTTGGATTAGTGACTTTAGGAAGTGGGATAACAAAGGCCTTTTTCCAAAATGTAGGAAATACACTAGCCATCAATGAAAAAATTATAATGTGTGAGATGATAGGCGTAATGATTTCCAATACAGGAAGGAGCATGTCTAGACTTAAGTCATCACTGCCCATTGCCTTTGTGGAAATAGAAAGGATACATTTCTTAACATTGTCCTCGGTGACTGGTTGAAATGTAAATTGAGTGCAGTCTGGTGCGACAAGGTTTGAAAGATAAGAGAGAGAAAACGTTTTAGTAGCAGTATCGAGTACAACGGGCGGGGTAGAAAAATGTGTATTAAGAGCATTAAGATCCATGGTAACATTAGAGGTCTCCAAGGCCTTGCCCACACCTATAGACTTTAAGAATCTCCAGGTCAGAGCCTGAGAAAGATTTTCTAATTTAGAGTGAATGAAGCGACGTTTTGCATCCCTACACATTCTGTTGCAGATGTTACGTAGTTTTTTGTAAGCAGCTATATTGGAATCAGAGGCATCTTTCTTTAGTCTACGTTTAGCTCTATCCCTTTTTGCCATAACTCTCCTGATAATGGGGGTCAACCAGGGAGCAGGAGCATGCTTCACACGAACCGGTCTAACAGGAGCATGATCGTCGTATAACTTTGTTAAAATTAAGTTAAAAGCAGCAACTTTGGCATCAATACTATCAGCAGTCAATACCGGCGACCAATCAATGTTTTCAGCATCTTCCCTTAAACGGTCCAGGTCCATATTACGAAAATTACGTTGAAAAATTACTTTACTCTTGATTTTAGGAGGACGTACTTTAAACGCGAGAAATAATAAATCGTGGTAAGAGAAAGGGGAATCCATTTGTCCGTGTGTGATGACAGAATCCAGTTTGGAGACTATCATAACATCAATCCATGATGGCCTACGGTTAGGTACATGATGGGTTGCTGAAAGAGGGAGAACATGTAAATTATAAGAAGAGGTTAACGAGAGGAGTTTCTTGGATCTGGGATCGTTCTTCAAGATGCAAGTATTTAAATCACCCATAATAATAATATTGTCATACAATGTGCTATATTGTTCCAGAATAGACTCTAACGAAGAGAAATATGCCACACTGTCGTCTGGACTATATACTGCACCAAGTAGAATTTTCTTGTGATTCAAGGTAATTTCCAAAAATATATATTCCATAGAAGCAGAGTATTGAGGGGGAGAATTACAAACAAGTGTGGCCGGAATTTCACCGCGAAGGTAGATACCTACCTCGCCGCCACCCGCACCAACACGATCATTACGAAAAAGCCGAAAACCCGGCAGACCAAAATATGTTGAAGGAAGAGAAGGCTTGAGCCATGTTTCGGAAATTAAAATCGCATCGACTACAGTGTAACTAAAAGATGTGAGAAGTTCATTATAATGAGCTGATACGCTCTGTGCGTTGATGTACACTAGGGATAGGAACTTCGAGCTACAATGAAAAACAGAAGCAAGTTTTTGGTTGAGCGGTTCAGAATCAGAAAGAGACGAACTATCACTGTGAACACTAAGATATTCGTCATCAGAAGATGAGCAAGAGAAATATTCATTATCCAACATATATACTTAAAAAAAAAAACAACTATTATAAAATAAAATAATGTATACTAATATACTAAATATTATGTCCAAAGAACTATGATACAATAATAATAAATATAAATAAATACCTTTCTATAAAAACATTTACCAGCTACAAGCTGACTGAAAGAGTAATAAAAAAAAACAAAAAATCACACTAGTCTATGAAAAAGCAAGAGACATAAATAATAATAATAACATAATCTTAACAAAAATTAAATAAACAAATACAAACATTGTCAGCCTGCGTACAACGGAACGTTAAAAGTATAATAAATTGCGTTCAGCATGCGTTCAGTAAAAAACCTAATTTCTTAACCTAACAGAAAGGACAGTCGATACGTTTTGTGTAAGCGTGAAAGAGAAACATAAACAAAAAAAAAAAAAAAAGAGAATAATCTTGAACGCAGCCTACGCAGCCCATCTGTCATGTATTGCATGTCAACATGACACGACATCTGACAGTCAAATCAAAAATGAGCAATAGAAAAATAAAACAAAACAAATATTCTACCCTAAATTGCTCACAATACTGAGTTTAGAAATCTCGTATAAAGTTGACAAATAAAAATCACGGCACATAAGACTCAAATTGAAGTAAAAAATGGTCAAGCAGAAAAAATTACCACGAACGAAAAAACGTTTTACTTCCCAGTTTTCTTCGACGCAGTGTATTTGTCAGGATACTGTTTGATCAGCTTTTGAAGCTCAGACATCGTAACCAGCTTCTTACGTGTCTTATCCGGCAACAAGATCACAACCACACCATCCGACGACCAGCAGTTCTTCATTCCAAAATGTTCTCTAGCCGCGGAAAAAGTGTCCTGGCGCGGCTTAGTAAGGAACTCCGGAATCGACATCTTGGACCCCTTCAACTTGGTTTTGGCATTCCAAACGGCTGAACGTTGCGTAGCAGTGACAAAGCGGACCAAAATGGGGCGGTTTTTATTCTTTTTAGCACCCAAACGATGGCTAACTTCAATAGTATCAGCGCCAACAGAAGTCATCTTCATTTGGTCGCGTAATAAGTTGTGAATCTTTTGAGGCACATCTTCAGTCTCAGCTTCAGGGACCCCATGAAAAAGGAGGACTTTTCTTCGGGAGTGAGTCTCCAGGCGATCCAATCCGTATACCAATAATTCGAGCTGCGCCTTCAACATTGCCAGGGTAGTCAGCACAATGGATTTGAAGCTGAGATAGTCTGCTGAAAGGACTTTAACTGTTGGTGTACCTACAGAAACGGCTGCCTGCTGATTCTTCTCAAACTCAGACATCCTAGAGTCCATCCATGCAGCAAGCTCTTCCATGCTTTTTGCTAACTGTGCAGTGTTGTCCATTGTGATGATGTTGGTGGTCACAGATGATATTGTAGTGACGCAAATGTGTGATAATTGTTATAACTATATAGGTGATAAGTCAACTTGTAAACTTGGTAAAGTTTTACAACATAAATATTATGTTTACTAATTAATTTCAAATTAAAAAGCAAGAGCTCAAAATATGATGTTGTCTTTATCTTATCTACCCGCAAAAAAGAAAAAAAAAAAACTTGCACTTCGGCTCGCTGACCCCGCGATCTCACCTTTACTTACAAAGTAATTTTGTTATTTGGAGTTTTCCTACCTTTTACTTCAATGTTTGCACTACTTATATATTTCTATAAAATACCATGCTGGACTGGGACCGAAAGAAAAATATAGAAAGCGATAGCTGCATTTCCTCCCGGGCATGCTGTAAAAACCAGCTAAGGGATCTGAGGGTTTCTGTATATTGCAATTTAGGCGATAGGCTGACAACCTTTCACTATATCAAAATACCTACAAAATCTATTTAATTACCTTCAAAACTTTGTCAGACGTGGCGGAACAACCTTTGTTTAGGTAGTTTACGCTCTGCCTACCCCTTTAGGGATAGAGGCGTGATTATATGTATGTACCTATGTATAAAATACCACAAAACTTTTACAAATATAAGAAAATAATCTTTCTACAGTAAACACTTCAGTAAGGCGATGAAAATATTACGATCATTATTTATTCCAATTCCTAATTAATAATTATGTAAGCATCTCTTCCTAGTGCTAGAAGCCGTAAGCATAGCAGCCAAAGTTGCAGACGTAAGAGCTGATGTAATTCCTGAAGAGTCCTCAAGTCCTCGGTAGAAGAAGGTTTTCCGCTCGTAGATGTTCAGGTATAACGGATCTGAGCTCAGGAAGACTTTTGTGGGCTTATCTTTGCAGACGTGTAATGACAAAACCTTGACTATAATCTTTAATTGCTTAAAGAATATAGTCACGATTTTGTCATAACTGGGTCAATAATTTAATACAAGGGTGATTTTTCCAAAGTTGACACGTTTTAAGTATCATTCCAATAAATAACCCTACTGACTTCTTCAGTTGAAAATTCTTCTGTTTTTTAACACTCCCAATCCAGCATGAAAGACTTAGAAATAGTAACATAGGCCGAGCGTAAACGACCTAAACAAGGGTCGTTCCGCCATGCGTGACAAAGTTTTGAGGGTTATTTAAGATAGTATTTTAGGTATATTGCTGTAGTTACAGGTTGTCAGCCCATCGCCTATATTGGTAACTTAATTGCGCGGGACCGACGCGACGGCTTTACGTGCCCTACGGAGCACGGAATCTTTTTACTTTTAAGACAATCAGGTGATCCAACCTGCAATGTACTGACCAAACTGGGGACAACCTCACAAAGTGATAAATTAACAAATATAAACTTTGTGTGCTTCCCTGCGAATCGAACCCAGGACCTCCGGATCGTAAGCCCGTTGCTCTGAACACTAGATTACGCCCATGAAAGTTGACTCAGAGTAAATTAAAGACTGGCATGAAATGGGGGATAAGATAATGATATTTTAAGAAAGATACGTTACGTTCATACTGCACGCACATTTTAATTGTTCTGCGACACATATACATACATATTTATAACATTGCATATCTAAACAAACGCTGAGTGCGACACAAAATAGGCAAAGCGTAAGAGTGAAACAGATAAATATTTGTTATCAGTGCAGCCTTGAATATAATATTTTTTTTTTCTCACTTCGCAGCTCGCAGCTCGACTGCCTAAAATGATCACAATTAGGACCATTTGACGGCACGTGTTTCGCGCGTTGGTCACGTGTCTACCTATATATAATATCATTGGGATAAGAGGCATTATATTAGCGCACAGCTCCTGAGTCAGCATAGTTTTAATAGTGCTATGTTAGTTTATTTTTAGGTCTAATTTATTTATAATATTGTTTATTTGATCTAAGTTTCATAGGCCTCAGTTGCCTGAAATAAAACTAAAAATGAAAAAATAAATAAAACATCAACAGATAATGAAGTTAATTGACCTTACCCAATTAATAAGTATTTGTTACTTTTGTAGTCAAATGTGATACCTACATACATAATACAATATTAATTACATAAGGGAGCATATACACATTCTTACACACATTAAGATAGTATATATAAAAGAAATAGCACAGATATATACTATAATAGTTATAGTATATCCAATTTTGTTTCTTCCATGCTGGACTGGGAGCGAAAGAAAAACATAGAATGTGCCAAGTGCATTTCCCCCCGGGCATGCTGTAAAAAGCAGCTAAGGGATTCGAGGGTTTCAGTTTATTGCAATTTAGGCAATGGGCTGACAACCTGTCACTGCAGAAATATACCTACTTCTTCTTATCGTGTCGATGGAACACGTAACTATCACAAATCTCTATACTAATCTATACTAAATAACTCTCAAAACTTTGTCAGAGCGACCTTTGTTTAGGTCATTTACGCTCTGCTTACCCCATTTGGGATAAAGGCGTGATTATATATACGTATGTAATTTTGTTTTAGAATAAAGGTAAACTAAGTTTTATGCTTATTTATTCAAAAACACGTTTCAAAAATATAAAATACGTGTTGGCAATTTAGTTAAGTTACTAAAACTACTATTTCATTAAGTTTTCATATCTAATAGCTAAAACTGATTTTAGAAACAAGATTTTCGATTAAAATACATGAAACTTTGTTAACCTTTTTTCTAAAACCGAGTTGGAAATACTATAGGTACCTATATTGGCTTTTCGCTTAACAATCATTGGTGAGATACCAAAATAATCACAGAATGTAGGTACCTATTGAGAATAACAAGCATTTGATTCGAAATGGGGGGCAGTTGCAATTTTTTTTCTTAAAAGCAAGCGTTTCTTCTTTCGAGTCGCAGACAGGATTATAATAACGTGCTGTGTGGTCGCTGACAAGACAACACCTTGTAAGTATTTTTTTTCTTTTTCCTTTAAATAACGTTCTTGACCTGTCCCGTTTGTGTTCTAAATATACATATGATCACGCCCTTATCCCTGATGGGGAAGGCAGAGCGTAAACGACCTAAACAAAGGTCGTTATGCCACGTCTGACAAAATTTTGAAGGTTATTTAGGATTGATTTGAAGGTATATATTACTGTAGGGACAGGTTGTCAGCCCATCGCCTAAATTGGAATATACTGAAACCCTCGGATCCTCGGATTAGCTGATTTTTACATCATGCTCGGGAGGAAATGTAGCTGGCCCATTCTATTTATGTTCTACAATTTACTTATTTACTATCAGTGTACCACATACCCTTAATTAAATGATATATCCCACTCCTGACCTTATCAAAGTGTAAAGAAATTTTGGTCAACAGTGATTTAATATTTAAGATGGTGACCGCCATTTTAAAATTAATTTAATTCCATCATGGCGAGGAACGCCCGTGTTTTGATTAGTTTCCTTGCGATCTTGGTGAGTGGCAGAATATATATTTCTTTAATTATTTTAATACCTAAATAATATTACGTGTTTGTGATTTTGTAATAAATGACTATCCCCTAGAAACAAGTCAGTCAAGTCAAATTGAAATCTCACTACGTATACATATATTTAGATAATGCCTTTCGAGTTAAGTCCGCTGTAATTTAGGCGATAGGCTGACAACCTGTCACTACTGCAATATACCTACAAATGTATCTTAAATAACCCTCAAAACTTTATCAGACGTGGCGGAACGTCTTTTGTTTAGGTCGTTTACTCTCTGCCTACCCTATTACGGATACAGGCGTGATTATATGTATGTATGTAAGTTTGGATGTTTATCTGAATCAGGCTTCAATCAACCACTGGTTGAAGGTATCGTGGTAAAATATGGACACGAATTTATTGACTAGGTCCGGGAGCATGACACCGCCATTTTACCGCGGAAAAATACTTCTTTCCCACGGGAAATTTTATTTAGTCGCGGGTAAAACCGTGGGGAAGAGCTGGTTATTAGAAGTTAAATCAATTGTATTTTTGTTGGTATATTTTTGTGATACCTACTTTAATGACAAGATATAACAAAGACGATTCAATAAATTCTTATTGTTTTAAATAAACTCTTTTGTACTGTATTATAAGCAACCATACGTGTTGGTATCATCACGACATTCTAAACCAGTAAAGGAGAATTTATACGACCCTATACAAGATGTGCCACAAACGATGCATTTTTTAAAGGATATACATACATACATACATATAATCACGCCTTTATCCCTAATGGGGTAGGCGGAGCGTAAACGACCTAAACAAAGGTCGTTCCGCCACGTTTGACAAGGTTTTGTGGGTTATTTATGATAGATTTGTAGGTATATTGCCATAGTGACAGGTTGTCAGCCTATCGCCTAAATTGAAATATACTGAAACCCTCGGATCCCTTAGCTGGTTTTTACAGCATGCCCGGGAGGAAATGCAGCTGGCACATTCTATGTTTTTCTCTCGCTCCCAGTATAACTTTATAATAGTACATACATACATATAATCACGCCTTTATCTCTAATAGACTAGGCAGAGCGTAAATGACCTAAACAACAGTCGTTTCGTCACGTTTGACAAACTTTTGAGGGTAGTTTAAGATAGATTTGTATGTATATTGCTGTAGCTGACAGCCCATTGCCTAAATTACAAAATACTGAAACCCTCAGATCCCTTAACTGTTTTATAGCATGCCCGGGAGGAAATGCAGCTGGCACATTCTATGTTTTTCTCTCGCTCCAGCATGGAAGTTTTAAAATACTGATATTTACAAGTATATCTTCCATGCTGGACTGGGAGAGATAGAAAAACATAGAATGTTGCAGCTGCCCTTCCTCCCGGGCATGCTGTAGAAGTCAGCAAAAGGGACTCGAGGGTTACAGTGTATTGTAATTTAGGCGATGGGCTGACAACCTGTCGCTATAGCAATACACAGTTCAATCTAAAATTGCCGTCAATTTTTGTCAGACGTGGCGAAAACGCCTTTTTCTAGGCGTTCAACGCTCTGCCTACCCCGTAAGAGATAAAGGCGTGATATGTATGTATGTATATCTAAAAAATCCAAGAATCGTCGGTAGGTTGAAATAAAATAGGTACATTTAGAATCCACCAGCCGTTAAGATGTTATCTAAGGAGAATAATATTTACTCATATTTCGAGAAATTTCATGATTTATAATTTATTATAGTATCAAAATTATTATTTTTTTGTGAGCAAAAGTAAGTTTTAGTATTAAAATTTCATAAAGTTTAAGGAATGAAGAAAAAAAGCCTGATTTAAATTAATCAAAACCAAAATTTTTGCAGTCCCTTTCTGCTATCTTAGAATAGACAAAGACAGGTGACAATATTTAGGCTCGTCTTTATAAAGTGATATGAAAATTGAGAGTTGTATTAAGTATGGATTTGACAGGCCATATTGTACTGAAATTACATTTCTGATAAGAACTCAATCTAGCTGTCAATTTCAGGTATCGATTATTAATACGGGCCTTAATGATTTTGTGCACTTACGAATTCACTGATATCAAAGTAATTTTTGCACCCTGTATATCCTGCAGTTGCTTCCATGCTGGCCTGGGAGCGAGAGAAAAACATAGAATGTGCCAGCAGCATTTTCTCCCGGGCATGCTGTAAAAACCAGCTAAGGGATCCGACGGTTTGGTATCTTGCACATCAGGCGATGGGCTGACAACCTGTCACTACAGCAATATACCTACAAATCTGTATTATAAAACCCTCAAAACTTATCAGACGCGGCGGTACGACCTTTGTTTAGGTAGTTTATGCTCTGCCTACCCCATTTGGGATAAAGGCGTGATTATATGTATGTATGTATGTCATGAACCCCAGCCGGTTTTTATTGTAAACTTTGACATCGGAGGCGGCGCACGCGCATTACAATAGTATCGTTGTTATCTTGAATGTATACAGATAAATATTAACAAAAAACGTGATCAAAAACTGGTTTCAAAAGTGAATTTATACGGCGATACATACATACATATATAAAATCACGCCTTTATCCCTTACGGGGTAGGCAGAGCGTTAAACGCCTCGTAAAAGGCGCTTTCGCCACGTATGACAAAAAATTTAGGGCAATTTTAGATTGTAATGTGCATTGCTATAGTGACAGGTTGTCAGCCCATCGCCTAAATTACAATACATTGTAACCCTCTAGTCCCTTTTGCTGACTTCTACAGCATGCCCGGGAGGAAGGGCAGCTGGAACATTCTATGTTTTTCTATCTCTCCCAGTCCAGCATAGAAGTTATATAGTATAGTATACGGTGATACATCGAATTTTACTGGCGAGTAGGTACTGTGAAAAAAGATCAACTGGAATTGAAGGATTATCATTTAAAAGGCCAAGCTTTTGTCATATTTTGATCGATGAGAATGTTGTTCAGTTTCATAGATGAGTTTATTATGAACCTTAGGGTTTTTTTTTATATGATCATGAACTGGGTAAAAGGAAAGGAAAGGAGTAGTGGTTCCTGCTGTGGTTGATAAAGTTAACAAATCAATTCTGTTCGGTTGATGTTGAGAGCGTTTTTTTTACAACATGCTTATTTTCATCCATGTTGGCCTAGGAGCGCGAGAAAAACTCATGATGTGCCAGCTGCATTAAGGGATCCGAGGGTTTCATTATATTGTAATGTAGGCGATGGGCTGACAACCTGTTAAAACTTTGTCAGACGTGGAGAAACGACCTTAGTCTAGGTCGTTTACGCTCTGCCTACCCCATTAGGGATGTAGGCGTAATTATATGCATGTATGTATGTATGCTTATTTTCTCGGACGCACTGTTGTTGGGTATTGGTGTTAAATTAAATTCGTAAAATGATCTTATTATTTTATTATTAAAAATTGGTCCTCTAAACGAAAATTTGTGCACTTATTCTGTTCTATTTTATTCGTTATGTGTTTTCTATGTTGTGTTCTATTTTGTGTCATTGAAAGTCAGTCTTTTTCTACTTAATTTGTAATTATTTTTTACGCTACATTGTAAATGTTTCAGATGGCTTGCAGTGCCAAGGTTGAAGTCCCGAAGAAGGAGCTGGTCGATGGACGAGAAATTCCCGCCATAGCTTTAGGAACGTACCTCGGAATAGACAAGGTAACATCTTCGTAAACACAATGGTTATAGTATTTCCAGTTCGGTTTTAGAATAAATTCAAGTTTCAGGTCTATTTATTCAAAAACACATAAAAAAACATGTGTTGGCCAAAATTTTAAAATGCCAAAATTACAAAAACTACTATTTCATTATGTTGTCATATCTAATAGCTAAAACTTATTGTAGAACCAAGAACTTCAATTAAAAGACATGAATGAAACTTTGTTAACCTTTATTATAAAAAAAGAGTTCAAAATACTATAGGTATGTTTCTATGGTGTGATATCACCTCGAATATTCGCATGTAATGAGCATGATTTTTAAGTATGGCCGCCGAATGTTCGTGAAGACGTACCACAAGGAGCAATTTGTACTATCTCCTTTTCTTTCCGGGATAAAAAAGTACCCAACTACCTTAAAAATAGACACGTAACATAAAGTTCGCCAACATATTTGTTTTATTTTTTACAGAAAGGCGTGGTGGAAGCTACCGATGAGTTTACAAACATAATTGCAAAGTCTATCGACCTCGGCTGGCGTCATTTTGATACAGCTTTTATTTACAAGTAAGCAAGGACTCACTAATTAAAAAAACTTAATTTTTAGGTTACCGATTAGGTGAAAATGAAAGTGCACAAGCAATGCAATGCACCTACACCACAACCTTATTTAAACTTCCTATATCTTATGAATTTCCACAAAATTACGCCTGATTTCATAAGTCACCTAAATAAATATTGTTTATTAAATTACAGCACAGAAAAATGGATCGGGGAAGGTTTAAGACGAAGAATTGACAATGGAACAGTGAAAAGGGAGGACCTATTTGTTACTACGAAGGTTAGCATTAAATCTACCTGTTTTTTTATTGGGTTTAAATAAGGCCACTGTGCTATCGGTATTATATACAGCTGGCCAGACCTTGTAACATTGGTTTAAGAACCCACATAGGCGTTTATTTTTAACTTCCTGATATTATGGCGTTGCAAGCTCTATGATATACCTAATTTGCTTAGTTTATTGCTAAATGATGCTTAATGAATTTGTTTGGGATTATTTAAGTGTTCTGTGTAAAAATTAATGTACTCTTATTAACAATTATTAAAATGTTTTTTTTTTATTTGTTTCCTATCTTGAAATTAGTTTACAATTTCAGCTCTGGAACACACAACATAAAAGAGAACAGGTACCCATAGCGTTGAAGAAATCATTGGAAGATATGGGGCTGAACTATGTGGACCTGTATCTCATGCACTGGCCTATAGGACTGAATGTGAGTATACTTGAAAACATGCATATATTTAAAGTTTATATATGAGGAATTGGGCGTTGGTTTTAACAATCTTGAATATGTAGGTATACTAAAATAGTAAACACCATCGTCTCCCTAGACTTATCCTCTATTTCACGGAGTCGGCTATCTTATGTAGAGGTTTGAACGAGGGTACTGGTTTTTACACAGAGCGACTGCCATCTGACCTCTGCAACCCAGAAGGGAAACGAGACCCAATACTATACCCTGTTCAAGATAACGAGCTAGTACCGACAAAATCAGCTGTTCTATCATTAGTTGGAGTAAGGACGCTAAGGCTGCGTTCACAGTACATATAGATTAGGCCAGAGTTTTCAAGCCGCCAATGCTTAGCACTTGTAGATACCAGTGCTAAGCATTGACATGGCTTAACGACTACTATCTACGGTATTGAACGATATTAACCGGGACCAACGGTTTAACGTGCCTTCAAATGCATGGAAAAGGCGCCGAATAAATTTACATTTGAAATTCGAAAACCGAAAAGCACATCGGTACGTAATAGGATTTAAACCACGACCTCAGGAGCTGGCTCAGGAGGCAGCGGCCTAATCCACTACACTATCGGGCTGTAATAATATAGTTTACAATAGACAATTTAATTATATGTATACGATAGCAGAAGAAAATTACAAC